>VZTA01017070.1:0-30199 GCA_013398855.1 Mohoua ochrocephala
AAGAAGCAAGGACTTGGAGGCAAATGGATTAACTGAAAACCTCATGTCTCCTAAGCCAGTCCCCTCTGTCGTGACTGAATACAAGGCTAAAGCAAATAAACTGAGAAAACACATACTAAAATCACAGTACAAAGAAGCTGTTGAGATTCCATATGTTTTGAATTTTCTGTTCATTTAAAAGGGAAAAAAAACCCCCAAAACCTGAAATAATTATAAATGTTTCACTACCAAACCTGAAATTTATTGCAAAAGTTTTGCTGCTATATGCCTAAGAATTACGTTGGGCAAATGCCAAAAATAAAAGGTGGTCTGTGAAGACACCTGTTGAGGAAAAAAAAAAACTGTAAACTGGGAAATTTCTATAGGATCACCAAGCCAAATCCTCAGGGTAAGGTCAGGAATTGAGATAGCTGCTCCTTGAGCTCAGACATTTATATTTTTGTACGATTCTGAAAAAGAGGAGATCTGACCAGCTACTAGAAATACAACAGCTGTTGCAAAAATGCTTAATATTGCCATAGGTTGTGTTTAATCACAGATGAAAAACGCACGATCCTCGCTCATTTCTTCTTTTTTGATTATTCCAATTCTATTTGTTTTACAGCAACTGAGTTGCCATTGTGTCTGAGGTTGAAAAACTTGCACTGGGATGGGATTAATTTTATGTATATCCAGAGACACTGCTACTTATTACACGTTTGCCTAGGCAGCCCCAATCTCTAACTGGAGACACAGAAGAAAACGAAATATGAAGCACCATCAAAGACAAAGCAACACAGCAGGATAAAAAAAGGCCTTTTACCAACTTCTGACAAGGATGTTTTTCATGTTCTTCCCCACCAGGCCTATTTCTTCCAACTCAAACGCCTCCCAGTCCTTCACCGTTCTACCTGGAATTCTCTTTGCCTTTTGCAATACAGGAACAGAAAATGAGGTGAGGAGAAACCCGAGACTTATAACAGCAACCTGAAATTCCATACAGATCAGGATAACAGCTTCTCTCATGGTGTATGAGACAAGTTTTTATGGGTGCAAAAATCAGAAGTGTGATGGCAAAGACATTTTGTAATCTAGAAGGAATTGTATCAGGCTAAAGAATAATTGAAAGTCTCTACCTGCAGTCCTAAGCTTTGCCCCTTTGTTATCTTGAGGTAAGTCTTTTGAGAGATAGCAAAATTTTAAATTATTTGACAGGTGAGATTTCAAAGACCTACACTTTGAGTTTTATCAAGTGATGATATTTGACACTTACAGAAGAACAATCCCCAATTTAGACACATTTTTTTTGTTCAAGAGAGGAATCTGTCTACATCGCTTGAAGATGAAACAAGGATGTTAGAAGAAATGGGATTTAATACAAGGCACATGGTCACCTGCAGCAGCCATGACCCTCCACGGCTCCTGAAAGTCTTGTAAATGCATAAAGTGCTCTGCAGACTGTCATGGAGAGACATAGGAGAAATTTCCCCACTTCTCTGTTTATGAAGAAATGCTCTGTGGGTATTTCCATATTCTGACACTTAATTCCGAAGAAGTGCAGCTTTTCCACCACACAGGTGGCAACTTCCAGGATGATTTACTCGGATGTTGAGCTTGATCTATTCCCCAGCTTGGGAAAAGTGGTAAGGGGAAAAATTCTGTTTGCTTCAATTTTTCAAGGGGAAACAGTAAATAACTGCTACCCATTTAACCTGCAGAGGTTTACAAACCCCCGTCATTTGTGTATTTGGCCTCCTCACTGCATTCACAACATACTAGTTTTTTTCAGTGGTTGGGTAATTTTGGGGAGGAGGGTTTGGTGTGGGTTTTCTTTACGGGGGTGTGTGTGTGTACTTTTTTCCAAGTTCTAGCCCTATTTCCAAAGTGACATTGTCATACAAAATCCCTGCAACAAATGCCTGTCATCTCATTCTCCAATGTTTGTGGACTCTTTTCCCTATTGTATTTGAGTAGATGTGATAGCCTATTTCAAACTCAAGCTGAAGGAGTCACAACTCTGAATTTGGTCACTGTCTGTTATACAAAGCTTGCTATGAGGTGAAAAAAGAGTTGTACCAGCGTACACTTTTCTAGTATTCACGGTGCCTTAAATAATAACCAGTTAATCATGGTTTTATAAACCCCTTAATAACTGTGTTACTCCTTGGCAGTAAGCCCCGCTTATTTTATTGATTTTTGGTGCTGTATCTTCCTGGGAACTTAGATTTCTCACCGTAATTCCTTTTACTGTTTTAATTATTTATTCTTAAAGTACCTTTAAAAACTAGAATGAACACAGGCAAAGACAACTTAAGTCTTGGAGAAAACAGCCACGTGCTTTTGCGAGAGAGCTACATTAGGTTTGGGTTACATGGGGCAGACATACCTCACTATCCTCACAGAATATCCCATGAAATCCAATACAGATTTAAGCAAAAAGGCTTCTACAGGAGTTAAATAAGACTCTGGAGAAAGAACTTAGAACTCTAACAGCCTTCTCATAGAGCTCTACAGGGCTGTACAAGTACTTCTAAAGCACATTGCACTTGCACTTACATATTTCCCATTCAGTGCAAGAGGGCATGACTGTAACTGAAAAGATTGAAACATTCGGCCATGTGACAACTTGCAAGAAGCAAAGCCAAATTTTATTCCCAGTCATTTTCAAGCAGGAAGAAGCAGCACTCAGTCAAGTGCTAAGCACTGCTGAAGGCTCACAGCTGCCCGTGCATGCACAGGCAGATGCACATGTGAGGAGAAATGCATTCAGACTAAAGCTTGCCCACACCACCAACATTAGACCCAGCAATTTCAATACAGCACCATGGCTCTGAAGTACCTTCACTGTTTTCAGATCCCACAACAAATCTCTTCATGGAAACAAGCTTGTACTCACCTACACAGATAAATCACTCTAAGAGAAATTGGAATGTGCACTCGGAAACCTGATAATGGTTTCAGTACATCCAATCAGGTTTCTTGATACTGATGATCAGTTCCTCACCAGCTGAGGTGAGGAACTACAATTCAACTACTTGTAATTGTAAAGGTGGACATTGGATGACGATCCATTGGTGACACCACTCTGCAATTACAGAACCTGCCAGGTAAAAGCACTGAAATAGGCTGCATCAAATGAAGTGCTGCCAGCAGGTCAAGGGAGGTGATTCTCCCTCTCTGCTCCACTCTTGTGAGACCCCACCTGGAGTACTGTGTCCACCTCTGGGGCCTACAATGTAAGAAAACACATGGACCTGTTGGAGCAAGTCCAGAGGAGGACCACAGAGATGATCAGAGGGATGGAGCAGCTCTTCTATGCAGACAGGCTGAGAGAGTTGGCGTTGCTCAGCAAAGGCTCCAGGGAAATTTTACTGCAGCCTTTCAACACTAAAAGGGGGCCTGTAATAAAGGTGTGGAGAAATATAGGTTTTTTTACCAAGGCCTGTAGTGACAGGACAAGAGGTAATGATTTTAAACTAAAAGAAAGTTTTTATTGGCTGTAAGAAAGAACTTCTTAATTATGAGAGTTTTGAAATACTGGAACAGATTGTCCAGAGAAGCTACGGATGACCCATCCCTAGAAGTGTTCTCGACCCCTGGAAGTTTTCAAGGCCAGGTTAGATGGGGCTTTGAGCAACCTGGCCTAGTGGAAGGTGTCCCTGTCCATGGCAGAGGGACTGGAACTAAATGATCCATAATTTCCTTTCTCACCCAAACCATTTTGAGACTCTGTGACTCTACAAAGTTGTCCTCCAACTGCAGGTGCTATGCAATTTATATTTTAGCAATGGAAATATTTTAAAAACTCACTGAAAAATGAAATACCTTTTGTCTGAAATACATAGGCAGCTCAATACGGGAAGGTCCTTTAAACTACATTATCAAGTGCTGTAAGTGAGATCATTGCTGTACTTCAACAGTCACTATGTTGTGCACATATATTATCACATTTAGTCACTTGGTTTCTAATACCCATGTGATAGCAGGCATATACTTTTTTCAATGAATGGGACGCTGCAGGCAGTCTGCCTGACTACTAGAAAGAAATGTATTATTAATAGATTTTAGAAAGATGCATTATTTCATATATTTCATTTTCAGGCAATAAATCCTAAAGATATGAATGAAACTGACGGAAAAACGCATTGCATCCATTATCAAAAATTGCTCTGTGATAGTCATTGCAGCCAATTGCTAGGACCTCTGTCACTACACTTTAGTTTTCTCAAAATGCATTCATTGAATGACACAGTCAAGTGAAACAGGACAGAATTAAAAGGAAGGATTCAGAGGGTCCATATGGCAACACTGCAGCTTTCTAATATGCAAAATTGAGATGCAGTATCGTAATAAGTTTTTTAATTAATCAATTAATTATGAATTTCATATGCAAGAACGAAGAAACTCAACACAAAATATGCACAACATCAAACAATCAGTGCATCTCATTTATGCATTGTAAACAGTCTGGTTCTTTTTGGAAACTTGTCAAAGGCTTTTTATTTAGCTTTGTTTTTAAAGGAAAATCCTACATTTTCTAGGCATCTGAGAAACCAAAAAAAAGGGTCTTTTTGACAGTAATAAAGAAAAACCAAAATACACCAAGAGGATTTTAGAGTAATCGTAAATCGCTATCATAAATATATGATGAATTACCGGGTAGCCATTTCGCCCTGGTAGACCCTGGTTGAATGAGATGAAATGGTACGACACATTAACAACACAGCCATGACATATGACATAACAAACATGCAGAGTACAGTACTAGGAAATTATAATTTGTGTATCGCTTCATTTTTTTGTATGTGATGATATTACAAACCAATAAATATGAGAAAGGTATTACACAGTGAAGAAACGAGGCTTTGGCAATGGAAATTACGTGTTTTAACTCAAATAAACATTTTAATTAAAAGGCTACTGGCTACTTCTGATGTCTAGTGAAATTCTGTTTTTATTAAGAGAATTATCCATATAAACTGGCAGGCAATATGTAGTTAATTAAAAAAAAAAAAGGTTTAGTGCTTAGGCAGTAAAGTATTAGATTCCACTAGAACTTAGGTGCCAAAGAAGAAATCTGAGATTGCTGTAAATGATCATAAAAAAATTCGAACTCCCCAGCCTTTGACTACTATTACATGTGCTACTCAGTAGTCATGTACAAGGAAGATAAACAGAGCACTGAAGTAGCCTTTGAAATTACAACATATACCTAATTCCATGCAGTTTCATGTGGGATATACAAATATTTGATATTTTAAATGAAAACTATTACCACAGTCTCCCAGGTGAAAACAATACTTAAGTTCACAACAGTTGCCCCTAGCCAGAGTCTACATAAATACAGAAGTGAATTTGGAAGAGAAATTACACTTTTTAATGCCTTGTAACAACCTAAACCATCACTGCCTGTCAGCAAGATGAAGTCTTGTAGGTTTCAAGTATGAAACTTGTAATTTAAAGTCAGATGCTTCTTAAAATTATTCAGTTTTGGAATCTATTTCACGTTTGTGCTAATATTTCCAAGATTAAGATTTATTGGGGGGGGAAGAGTGGTTGGTTGGCTGATTGTTTGGGTTTTTTTAATGTACCTATACTGAAACAGTGGGGAGCCGAAGTCAAAGACATTCTTAATGAGGCATATAGTGATCTCTTGCCTCGTTGGCTTGGTACAGGAAAATAGCCTGTATCATGATTTATGTTTGCTCTTTGTGTTTCATAGGAGGGCTGCAAAAGAAACTGGGGAAAACAGGGTTTCTTCCAAGTAAACAGCACCTTTACGCATTAAGCCTGGCTTTCTATTGATGGCTTGTTAAATGAATTTGTCACTACAAATTGCTGAGCACATGGTCAAAATCTTACAAGGATAAGTAATAGCATGACTCAATATATGCAGTTTACAGTAAAATCATTAGGTCACAGCAGGAATTCAACATATTAACTAAATATTCTTCAACATGCATGTAGCACAGAATAGACACGTGATAGGGTCTTGAAAATATTGTAGAAATACTGCATCTATTAAAGAAAAAAACACAGAAGTCTGCAAACTGTAAAAGAAATAATGTTTTAACAGTCACACTCCTACACCATATGATGCACATGGATGGCATGACAGATACAAATGTTTGAGACATATGTGCTTAGTCCTGTCCTTCAAGTCAGACTTTTGACCTACTCTGGGAATATACAAAAAAGCAAACAAAAGACATACAAAAAAAAAAAAAAAAAAAAACAAGCCAAAAACAAAACAACCTCAAAACCTCAGAAGAGAGAAAATGTTTTCTCACAAGAAGAATTGCACAAGATTCAATTGACTTACTAAATTGAATAGTACTATTTAATAATAATTTTACACAAGCACTTACTGGCTTCAGTAGCAATTACAGTGAAATGATTTACGTGTCCAAAGAACAGGGAGCCTATACCCCAAGACTTTGTGATAAATGCAGAGGAAGTTACTATCCAGCAAAAGTGGCCAAGTCTGGGCTTAAGATGGGATACTCACAAGTTTTTATACTGCAGTAAAATAGCTGTTACGAAGTCACAGGCAAAATGAACATAACATACTTACGTGGAATTATGAATCCAAACGGCAATCTGGAGTGCTGAACATAAAGCTTTATTGGTTTAGAGACTTTTTTCTTAAGGAACTTTCTGATTAAATAATTCAGCTCCAAGAGACTGTGTATGTGTAAACATCAAAATTCCCTCTTGAGTATACATGATCATTTTATCACGCTGATAACTTAACAGGATCTAACAGATTTCTCCCTGATTCTGGAAAAACCAACAATGTATCACTGTACTTACAGGAGGTCCTGTGGGGTGGGGGAGGGGGGAAAAAGGGCAAAAAAAAAAAGAGAAAAAAGAACACGTAAGCTTGTGACATTACTGAAGAAAGACACACATGTACAGTCAAGCACAAGGCCTTGGGGCTGTCAGTGAGCAGCACTGGTAACACAGGGCACACGTTTTCCCACTCAAGTAATCCCGAGCTTTGGTAGTGCTTTGAAACTCGTAAATACGACTGCTGCCTAAATGCATGCACTTACCTTAACGAATCTTCAATTACAGTCATGCAATCTTATGCAAATTGCTTCTCCATTTATTTCCATGCATTTTCATGCCAGTCCAAAAATACCAGCCACGGATTACAATTCATTTTGTCAGATTCCACATGAAGCATATGTAACCACATCACCAGTTTCAGTTAACCACACAGTGAGCATTTGATCAGAGCTTGGCCCTGGAATTGCACAAATTCCTTGGCATTTAACCTGGGCATCTTGTCAAGAATATGTGTACCAGCATCTTCCAGACTTCCAGCTTTGCCTGTGAGGGGAGCTTTCCGTGGCCACCTGACAGTGCTGAACTTTCTTTTCATCGCCTTTCTCTCTCAAGGCACACATATAAAATGCTCCCCATTAAAATGTCACACTTCGTGAAGTGATATTTGCACATTTTTTCAATTATTTAGACCTCAAAGACTTTTGTGTAGCAGTTCTTGGAAACATTATCAAAGGGCCACAAATCAAATCTACTATTTCAGTCTTATTAAGTTGAGCAGCTGCAGCTCCCAAATCAATGGCATTTCATTAAGCTTTTATGCCTCCCTCTAATTTCTGAATAAAGTGAAGTGCAAAAGGAGTATAAAACAGCAGCAGCTGTACTTTGAGATTGCTTTTAATATTGACAGCCTTTTGGTTTTAACAGTGCAATTTTTATTGTCCAGCAACTAAGGTAATTTCTTTATTCTGGCAAACATTCTTAAACAGCATTTTAAGGTGCAGGTCTGTTTTTAAATGAGAGATCCATTTCCTTTATTAATAGTTTAACATGTGTTTATTTGAGATGTAAAATGAATCAATGAGCATCCCAGAAAGTAATTTCCAGGATCATTTGTAACTTAATCTTCAATCACAGAATTTCTCTCTGTATCATAGCCTTTTTCTATGAAGTAAATACTAAGATAACAGCGAATGGAAACACCAAGGTGATTTGTATTAACCTTTTTCAGAGCTTGGTTTTAGTTCTGTGATTAGGGAAGATATGGAAATAGTTTTTAAGAGCCAGATAAATTATCATTTACATAGATAAGAAAGGCTACAGAAGATTTACAGAGATCAAGTTGATTGGAAGACTTTCCTAGCTGGCAGATTAGACAAGACAGCCAAGGAGAATAGAAATGCTCATTTTCTACTGCATTGCCTCCAGAAAGTTCACCTTGATGAAAAACTCAATCCCACAAGGTAATTGATTCAATTCCTGTGAATGTCAACAGCAAGAGGTGCTCAGCATCTCACAACTTTGTCTCAAATGAAATTTCAAGCTACACACCACCAGCAGGTTTCTATCAACAGCAACCTCCCTGATACAGGGTAACAAACCAACAAATGTTTTTCTTATTTCTGTTAGAACTTAACTGCTCATTTCTATAAAACAACTTCTCTCATACAGAGTAGTCCACTTATCACATTATGCCCCCGATTACCAACATTCTTGACATAAGGAATTTTATTTCCCTCTTTATTTCCATATAAAATTGCTCTCCTCAAGCCAAATGGGCCTGATGTAACACTGACATAGTATTCCAACTACTGACTTGCATGGTGCTATTCTAACTTGTGCAAGTGTGAGAAGACCCCTAAATGGTATAACAATTACAAACTTGTTACCAAAGGGACCACATCGAGCATCATGAAGTGTGCCTACACATTAAGGATGCCCAAGACTAGAAAAATACCTGGAAGGGCACCAGATATATGCCAAGGGTCACAATATTTTACCAGAGAAGTTTCAGGATTCTTTTTCAGAGCACACATGCAATACAACTAAATATCAAGGCATGCTGGGTATGCATCCTCACAAAACCAGACATCAAATGACAAAGGATCTTATGAAATTGAAAACTTACCAGTCTCTCCTCTTCTTCCCCGCTTACCTCTTTTCCCTGGAGGACCTAAAAAGAAGATGGTGGATTGTAACTTTTTCCCTTGCAATTACATGTAGAATATCATTTGTTTGGATGTAAGGGCATTAGACTGACCTACTACATGAAGTTCAGAAACTTTGGCTGAGCAGGGGTAAAAGATAACCTGAATAAGATTTAGGAAGTTGGGGAGAAATTTGACAGCTATGGTACCCACTACAGGCTCTCTGAAAAAAGGCTGGGAGAATCTTTTAAGGTCATCCAGTTCATCCCTCTTTTTCAAGGAAAATGTTAACCACATCTAAATTATTACTGCAACTTCCACAGGCGTTTTGTTTTTTTCCCCCCAATATTTCACTGTTCTGACAAGTGGAACATTTTTCTTTATGTCCAACTCACTGCACTGAAGCCCATCAACTCTTGTGCTTTCCACCATGAACCCCAGAGAAGAAATTTCCCCTTTCCTTCTCTCAAAAGTGTCTTTGTATTCCTCAGAATCACTGCACCATTCCTTCAATCATCCTAAACCAAATATATCATGGGACATTAAGTTTTATTCAGTTATTCCTGTATTGAGCCTGAAGATTAGTATTCATTTATAAGAGTAAATCCTCTAGAATTTGCTTTCAGCCTCTATCTGAAAACAGGCAAGACATGAAGAAATCACCACCTGGCTTGCCATCCCCCAAACACTTAACAACAATGTATGTGTTGCCAGACACAGTGCAATGTGCTTTGCCTCCAATTTATATTTGTTAGACATAACACAACGGCTTGGTCCCTGTATGCTTTTTGCTGAGAAATCTTTACCTCTCATTGTCCCTTCTCCACAAATATTTACATAATACAACCAGCATCTGCTGTCACCTCCGAAAAAAATTAAGGAGAAATCCTTTTTGTCCCTCACTTCTGCCTTCAATATCCTTTCCTAAAAACTGCCGATCTCGGATGTCAGATTGCAGACACTTTCCCCACTCTTCTTGGTGACCCTGACATACTGTTCCTGAAAATGCCAGGAAAGCACACTTGCACTTCTCCATGCACAGCTTGGAGGAGAAGCAGCAGCTGTGGGGGTGACACAAGTACTGAAACTTGGCTGCTCTGAAAAGAGAACCACAGGTGGGACGCTGAAGGCTGCTGAAGAGAGGCGAGCGCACGGGTGGAATTTCCAAAAGCAGCGACGCGCGCAGGAGCACAAGTACCTCTGCTGTGGCTGTATCTCACCGTTTGTAATCGATACGGGATGCACAGGTGGTTTTGTGCAAACAGTCTGCTACTTTCAACTTCACAAATCAGCTGAAGTATCATGCCACTGCTTTTAAATAGTTCTGCATTATGTATTTGCAGTAATCTGGCTTAAAATACTAAGATGCTGGAAAGCAACATTCTTGAAACAATATATCTTATCTTTCATATCTTGAAACAATTTCAAGATATATATGAAATATTAGTTTTCCAGGTGAATAAAAGACTATTGATTTTAAAAGAAAGGAAGAAGGGAGAAGAGGAAAAAAAAAAGAAAAGAGAAAGGAGAAGGGAGGAGAAAAAAGAAAGGAGGAGAAAGGAGGAGAAAGGAGGAGAAAGGAAAAAGGAAAAGAAAGAAAATAGAAAAGCAGCTCTTGTCTGCTCCTATCAGAGCATTGTAAATTTGACTAAAATCCTTCTTGCCTGTTCTAATAATTACAGTAGTGGCATAATGCAACACCAGTTTAAGACAACAATATCATACAAGGCAAGAATGGCATGGGATATTCATAATCAATGGCACAAATATTTTGGTACCATGAAAAATAGCAAAAGCATCACTTAAGTATGGGACAATCTTGCAACTTCCTCCTGAAACACTCCAGCCTCTGCAAGGGGCATCTATGGAAACTTCTTACACAGGAAACAGCACGTTACACACATAATAAGTTTCTATATGCACCTCTTCTTTTTCCCCCCACAACTAACACTGAAACTTCTAAGGGTCCCCCTGCATGCACACAGCCCTGCAGAGGCCCTCTGTGGAGATTTTCTGGGCTGTACCCAAGCTCACAACACTGCTGTAGAGCAATTTGGGCTCATCGTGAACATGGATGTGCAGGAGAAACTTAAAAGGTTCTTCTCCAGGTAATGACATGTCATCGTGCATACAGCAATAATATTCTGCTAAACAGGGTAGTAATATTTTATTTTACTAAACTTCAACTGTGCTATAGGTGTGCACACACACAAACAAGTCTACTACCAGGTTTGCTTTTGAGAAAGAAACAGCACTTTGAAACTAAAAATCTCAGCTACAGACCAGCAAAACACAGTGAAGTCACTCACAGAAAACCCTGAAGGTCACTTCAAGCTATGAATTTTAGGAAGGAATGAAATCTGTCCAGAAAACCAGATTTCCACAGAGCACTAAGTGGCTAGTTTAGCTGTGTAAAATGACAGCAAAGAATGGGCTCCAGTTCAGCTCTCTCCTCTGAAATCAACTGGTGATCCCTTCTAACATGTTATTCTGAGATTATTAGATTCAAATGTGTCAATCACTAGAAAAATTACTGTATTTACTATGTTCCCAAAGTAACCACACCACTGAGGTTAGGAAAATTACTCTGGACTTAGACCAATATTAATGAAACCACACTACTGCCCCTGACCATCAGACCAGCAGTATTTAAGGGCCACTGAGTGACAGGTATCTCTTCTCCCTCTCATTAAGACTTTTTTGATTTGTGCACTGTTTAAGTCTGTCAAGGTGGTGGCATTTGCAAAACTGTAAATAACTGTGAGATGAGAGATGGACCTTGCAAACTTCTCCTAGATTTTGGTGACCATTTGAGGAAGTAGTTTCTATACATTTATCTATTTACTTACTTTTTACCAATACAAACTAATTCATTTTAAACAGTTTACCACAGATGGTTTCAATTCACAGAAAACTCACGCTGAAATTTATGGTCATCGCTAGATGACCTACTGCTTCAGCAAGTACACAAGCTTCCATGTTTTCCTGAACAGGCTGCTTTCTCTAAATCTCAACTGCTAACATATCATCTGTAGCTCCAAGAGTTTCAAGCTATCAAAACCTTGGGCATTTTTCTATAAATATTAATTTTCCATCTGTCTATAAAATTATAACATTGCACTAATTGGAGGATTTGTTGGAGACTCATCACAGCAGAAGGAGCAGTGAATAAAGTTACATTATGGACAATGTCAGCTTACATCAAGTCCACAGATTTTTACAGCTTGCACAAAACACTCAACATGACACAACTACTCTGAACTTTCCTGCCTGGGGTAAAAAAAAAAAAAAAAGTCTCTTCAAGAGTATCAGAAACATCCATGCTGAACTGAATTTATTCCAGAGTATTTTAAGAGTATTTTGCTTTAAAATATATTTTCATATTAAAAATATAAACATTAGGAAGAAAAATAGGAGTTTAAATCTCAGTGGAGTGACTTGGGTTAATAGAGACTAATGATATTGAGCAATAAGCAAAAGCTTGTTCCTAATAGCCAACTTTGGCAAAACATTGTTTTTCCAGGATGACTACATTTACCCACAGGTAGGGAATAAGAGTAAAATGCCAGATCACCTGGTTTTCATTTTTAACTTAATTTAGTTTGAAAATATTTGAAATAATTTTATTCTTCCAAAACCATTTATGAATCTAATTCTTATCAATAGAAAATTTAGAAAGAATTTTTTTCCACGCAATTGTTAAAAAAAAAATAATGCCACTGCTATTCCATATTTATGAAGGGAATTTTGGAATGGAAAGAAACTAAAAGTAAATTAATTGAAACTAAAAGTCAATTATTTATCTAAATTTATCTTCTCAAGCACAAAATGTTGGCCACTCAAAAAGTTTTGCCTTTCTTACCTACCATGAGTGTCTGTCAAACAAACAAAAAACCAAAAACCACCACAAATAAACAAAAAAAAACCCTCTCACCCCACACAAAATGGACAAAACTACCCATACTCTTTAAATTTATTGATATATTTACAGCAAACAAATTTTATATTTCAGAAACAGCAGACTGACAAAAACCCAAAACACCCACCCCATTTGATGAGCGAGACCTAGAGTACCCCTATGAGCACCTGCCAGGAACATAACACGCTTTGCCATTTGGTCACCAGCTGATCTAGAAAGTGAAGTTTGTCCTAATTTTGGAAAGAATTACAGTGGCATTATCAAGACAAAATAAAAGGATTTACCCATCTCTGCTTATGACAAACTCCAAAAGCTATTCAATCGTCACTGCAAGTAAGAGCTCCTACACCAATCCATGCAGCAACCTAAGAATGACACAAGAGTTCAGAATCCTGTTCCCTCTTTCACTGATGCCCAGGACACTACTCATAGCTACTTGTCAAAGGTAATGAGTATTCCACATGTACATGAGAAGAAGAATATTTTCCTGGCTATTTCAAAGGACATCCTATTTCACAGTAAGTTCACAGCAACACAGGATTTTTGCCTGTCAAGTCAGGAAAATGAATTAACACAACTACATTCTCAGAATAAATCCTGAGCAACTTTTTTGAAGGTAGAAGAATTGCTTCAGTATCATCAGGCATAAAACTGTCAGCCTTGCTGAAATCATGTGATTAAAATATCCAGAAGTCAGCTGAGCTGTACCAACCAAACCGTCCTTTCTCAATCACCTCTAACACTGGTAAAATAACTGCTCTTGGTTGCATTTCAAGCCCCATCACTCCAAGCTGTAAATGGATCCAACTCTTTCCTTTCTGCTTCCAGAGTACAACCCAGGTATCATTATTTTATCCCACTTCACATTTCTCCCTGTCAAACTGACTCGGGAAGGAGTAGGGCACTGAAGAGAGCCAACCCCTCACTGCTCCCAGGGAGAGGAAAGCTTCCCCAGCAAACTGACACCTCTGCCTCACAGCTGTAGGAGCACCAGGCCAACAGGCCAGCACTGCAGGCAGGCAGCAGAGCAGAGTGGCAGGCACTGAGCCTAACACCTCCTCCTGTGAAATACGTGTGCCACGAGCAGTGTGGTGGCTCCAGGTAACGCTGCATGAGTGAGTGCCCCATCCTGCCAAGCCTCCACCTGCTGGGATGGTCACCACCTCCAGCAAACAGCACTGAGACGTCCCAGGGGGCTGAGCACTCACCCAGTGGATGTCTGTCTGGGCAACATGAGATTCAACAGACACATCCATGGTCCCTTCCCTCAGCATTGCCATCAAAGGGAAGATTTCTATCTCCAAAGCTGAGCATGTTCTTATAAACTCTGCATGGATCTATTCCAGGATACTTCATCAGCCTTTTCTGCTCTCCACTCTTTTCTCAGCTTTTTTATCTTGTGTAACAACTGGACTCTTCTTTCCTCACACTCTGCATCTCCGTTCCACCTGACGTGTCAGTCTTCTTTGTACCTCAGTCTGTCTGTCACAGCCTGCCTGAACTTCCTACCTCATAAAATTATCTACCTCGTTTCGAGCCTCAGCTGGATAAATAGCATTCATTGTTTCACACACAGTACATCATCTATTTGGCTCACCATGAAGTATCACTGCATTGCAGGGCTTGGATACATGTCAGAACCTATTATGCAACTTGGCTGAGGAAATGTCAAAAATGAGTCTGTCTGATCCCCACTGCAAAGCAACCTGACTGCCCTAAGTCAGATTGGTACCATTTCTGCACATGCTGAATAACACCTGACTAGAGACATCTAGCACAACATAATTCCACTAGTACCACATGCCACTGAGGAAGAATCCCATTATCATCACCTGTAAAATAGCCAGACCTGCACACACACACACACATATATATATATATTTTTACAGAATCACAGAAAGGCTAGGCTTGAAAGGGACCTTAAAGATGATCTGGTTCCCACCTGCCTACCATGGGCAGGAATGCCACCCACTAAATCAGGTGCTCAGGGCCTCATCCAACCTGGCCTTTAATACTTCAAGAGAAGCAGCATCCACAGCTTCTCTGGGTAACCTGTTCCACCACCCTCACAGTAAAGAAATTTTTCCTAACATCTAATCTAAATCTCTTGTCTTTTACTTTAAAATTGATGCCCTTTGTCCTAGCACTATCTGCCTGTGTAAAAAGTTGTTCTCCCTCTTTTTTATAAGCCCACTTTAGGTACTGAAAGGCCACAATATGGTCTCCACAGAGTTTTCTCTTCTCCAGACTAGATAGCCCCAATTTTCTCAGCCTGTCCTCTCAGGAGACGGTTTCCAGCCCTCGGTGGCCTCTCCTGGACTCACTCCAACAGATCCATACCCTTATGCTGGGGATCTCAGAGGTGGACACAGTATTCCAAGTCCCTCACTCTGCTGGCCACGCTTCTGGTGATGCAGCCCAGGACAGGGTTGGCTTTGGCTTTTTGGGCTGTGGGCACGCACTGTCAGTTCATGTCCAGCTTGTCATCCACCAGAATCCCCAAGTCCTTCTCCACAGGGCTGCTCTCAATGAGTTCTTCTCCCTGTCTAGACTCCTGTCTGGGATTGCCCCGACCCAGGTACAGCATTTTGCACTTGGACTTGTTGAACCTCATGTGGTTCTCGTGGGCCCACTTCTACAGCTTGTCCATGTCCCCCTGGCCAGCATCCTGTCCTTCTGTTGTGTCAGCTGCACTGCTCAGTTCCTGGCACCTACAAACCTGCTGAGGGTGCTCTCAATCATGCTGTCTGTGCAAGAGACGGAGATATTAAAGAGCACCAGTCCCAAGACGGAACTGTGAGGGACACCAATGGTCACCAGATGTTTTCCATCTCACTGTAAGTCCAAAGATGCTTTCCTTCTGTAACAGTTACAGTAGAGGGTTCACAGTAATTCCTGGGGTTTGAGCATTCCCTAAACACCACACGACTTCCACTTCTCTCCCTCCAGCTGCACTCCTCACAGATAGTTCTCTGGCAGGAATGCATTACACCTGTTTGGTTCTATTCAGGTCCAGGCACTGGAGGATCTGAAGTCAGGATTTTCCTGCCAAGCCCTCAGAGAGTTCTTTGGGTTGAAGCTGCCTGAGAACTTTGTGAATGCTTCTCGTGCTGCTCCCTGGGGCTAGATGCTTGAGTTCTTAATGGATATTCCCCTTTAGGTGCTCTGTTGGTTACCAGTTCCCATCCCAACCTGAAGCCTGGGTTCATTGGACACTACATGAAATATCAGGTGCACGTGTCTTCTTTTAAAGCCACAATACAAGGTGGGATATCTTCTTTCTACAGATAATCACACATGACCTTGTTAACACAGGTAAGAGGTGCAAGAGCAAGTTGTTCTGTCTACAAATCCTCCTCCCACCATTTTTTTTCTCTGCATTTTTATGTTATTGTTGTTTTCATGTTCTGTAGGAGTGACGAATGTTCCAGCAGAAGTGGAACCACTGATTTACCAAACAGAGCTACAGCATATTTTGTGTTATACTTTATCCCTATGTATGCCAACACTTTGGCCATGTCCTTGGCCACAGCTGTAGTTTTAGGAGTGTCTTCACTGACACAATCATACATACACCAAAACTTTGCTGAATCACAGAAGTCTCACAATGCGTTACAGTCCCAAAATTCAATCATAATGACATTTTCTCTCTTTCTTTTTTGTCCAGTAGTAGGAGGACTGGGGTAAGAAACACTGCTGCTTACATGAGCTCATTTTAGGAAGACTTAACAGTGCAGAAAGACTAGGTTCTTGAACTTTGCATTTTTTATGAGTTACTGCATCACCACAGAGCTGTGGCAGAACACAAGTAACTGATTATAGTTAAAATACTGCCAGAGGTGAAGATTCACATGTATAAGGCAACCAATGAAATGATGCACGTCAGATCCCAGCATTCGTATCCAGATATAATTATGATTTATTTTGCTTAAGTAGTCTGAAATAGATCCCAGTAGCCTGAGCTGGAACAGTTTGATGGTTCTTACAGACTAAATCTTATTGGTAAGGCTGTTAAACTATTTTAATGAACATATAACACTCCAAGCACACATGGTCATCTTGCAAACACAGAAATAGCTGCTATCACCTGGCTGACAAATATTGCTGAGGGACAGCTGAAGCATGTAGGGATAGCTATTCTATACTAGCAAGGCATGAAAGTATTATCATTTCAACTGGCCATTCCATTGTATTATTATCATGCCATATCAATAGTTGGCCCTATGATGCAAAAAGCATATGTCATATTGAGAAAAACTATTTAAGCTTCATTTAACTTCTTCAGATAATAACGTGGATGAAATAAGAAATAAGGTATCAGAACTAAATTATTCTTCAGCCTCAAGAGAATTTAAATTAACTTTAGAAAGAAATTTAGACACTTTTTGAGGACACACAGCCAGCCAGATGGTAAAGTAACTACACAGTACAATTGTAGTCATATAAAAGCAAAATCCTCAGAATGAGAAATCCTTAAAATCTAATCCTCCATCCACCTTTAGGAAGTCATATTATATCTCAGTATCAAAGTTCCGTCATTAGGAAAATGACAAATAATTTGAACAAAACAACAGTGTAAAGCATATTATACTTCTCAAATGCAGCGCTTTAGACGCAATAGGTCTCAAGTAGAGAGCCAAATTATAATCTGCAAGAATGAGTCATTCCTTCCCTACTATTTACAGAAAAACACCAGCTATAGGTCAGGACAGAGAAGGACTGCAGCATTCCAGCTCATGTAGTTGAGAAATGCGGACTTCTCCACCTTCCTCAACCCCAGTGAATGGCAGGTACCCTTCCATGCAGCAGCACGGAGCAGCTATCCATCCTGGCTGTGGCTTTTATGCTACTTGTGTCTGAGCCATTTTTCATCTAATCCTTTCATGGCCTTCTGTGTGCATGGGAGACTTTGGGCATTCCTCCACTGAAGGTTCACTCTGACCTGAGGAAACCCATGGCCTCAAAGCTTCCTCAAGCAACCAAAGGTGTACATCTCTCCTCAAGACAAAAGGACATCTCTCCCACGTCACAGCAGTATGATCGTAGGCTTAGATGTGTGGGCCAAACCAGGGCTGAAATCCCCACACCATGGTAGACTTAAAAAGGCTTTTTCTATTTCCTCACAAGTCCCACAAAAATTTATTCCTTCTGCTATAGCTTCCCACCACATTCCTCATGTCCTTTTCCCTTCACATTTCACCAATCTGATTTTGTTTGCTTGTTTTGCTCTTTTTTTTTGCATTCTTTTTTCTTGCTGGCCATATGGCTCTCAGCTGCCAGGCCCAGTACAGCAGCAGCTAGGTGCAACAGCTGGAAAAAAGTCCTGCTCAAGCAGCCACATCAGGATTAGACACACTCTCAGTACTTTTGGTAGATGAAACACAGGCCGTTGAGTTTTGCTTTGGAACAGTTGGGATAGCTCACCTCAGTGCACACACGGGACGTGTTTAGCATATGAAAAGAATGATTTTTCCAAGGCTTATAACTTTGTGAAAGTTGGGTTGCCATCTTTTAACCACACATGACAATAGCAGAAGGTCACATAGACCTGGTATCAGCCAAGGTTAAATCTCAGTCTTTCACTCCAAATTACTGCTATGTGAGACTTAATTCACAAAGAAGAGGTAAAGTCAGAATATGTTTCCTTTAGCTTTCATTCTTAAACATCTGGTCCTGCTTGCAAAGAAAAAAACGACAGACTGCAGTTGCTTTTTAGCAAAAAGGTAAGCCACTGGAAACCCAGTGTCACAATGACAAGGAAGAGGCAATGCCAACAACAACATGTCAGGTCCTCGCAACCCTGATCACAGTTGGTGATGTTATTTGCACTGGCAGTAATGAAAAGAAAATTACCTAAGGATCACAAATCAGATTACTCTGAATGCTCATCATAGAATGAGAATTTTGCTACAATTTTCAACAAGTACAGGTTTTAATTAATAAAAGTACTTTTAAGTGACCACAGTCTCTTTCAGTTTTAGTGCCATTTGTAAACCTTAGCATATTTTTATAAGGTACTCAGCTTTTCCACATACTCTGATTTTTCTTCTCAGCTCAAGAGCAAATCCAAAGCATTGCCACGAACAAGTAAAATTCCCATCACAGTTTCACTTCGTTCTAAAACTTTTCTTCTGAAAAGCCACTGAGTAACCTTTCCAGATTTTTAAAGATGAGGAACAACAACATCAACACCGTATTCAGTTAAAACTGTACAACGCAAATGAAACCAATTTTTAGCATCCTAGACTATCTCCACTTACATTGTGGAGTCCAGGTGTCTCCTCTTACTGCAGATTTGATCCGCATGCTTAACTTTTAAGCCATGATTGACAAGAGTTCGTGATTATGATGACAGATTAAAGTGTTCATTGAATTCAGAGGGTTTTTTATTTCAGTTGTGACAGTAGTGTACTGGGAGACAATGAAACACAATACCACAGGATTAAAGGCAGCACATAACTAGTCAGGCACTGGTACTGCAGTCATCTTGGTCTCACACACATGCTGATCACCCATTTAAACATAAAACCCTACCCTGAGCAGTGCATATTCCTTTCAAAGTCTTACTCACGTGCCTCCTCTCATTTCTAACATAATAAATATATCATCTGACGAGGAGCTTAGTGACAGCTGCACAAGTTAGTTCTAATTACAAAAAATAATAAGCGGTTTTAAAAGGTTCAATAAGTCTCTATTGCATAACAGCAGCAAAGCAGCACAATTATTGCTTACAAGCAAAAGTAAATACATAAATAAAAACTGTGCTAGGATTGCCTTACTCCTGAACTACAATTGTCATTTTCTCCCAGATAATCTACAATAACATTCTCTTTCTTGATGTACCACTCACCTACAGAAGGGGAAAACAACAAGCTGCAGACAAATGCTTCAAAATATTTTGCCTGAATTGACACAAGAGGTACACAACTGCAAAAGACCAAAAATGATAAAGAGGAAGAAATATTTTCACTTTGGTTTACATCTTACAGCTGCCTGTGAACTTTAGCAGTGGTACAGGCTCTGGCTCCTAAGGAGACACATATTCAACCTGAGAGACACCAGTAAAATATTTTTATTATCCTAGGCTACATCCTGCTCCATAGTCTCGATTATTTCCAATAGCAAACTCCCCCCCACCCAAAAAAACCTTCAAAGAAAGGGCAATCTCCCATGCCTCAAACACTCTCATGAGACTACACTCATGAAATATAGCAGCTTGTCTTTCATCCACTGGACATTACTTCAGGTTGAGATCTGAGTGCAGTGCATAATGACAATAAAAGAAGACTCCAGCAGATGCCAAAACAACCAGAACTTGGATTATTCTAGCTGTGCAGGTCTCCCTCATAATTTAAGAGGATAACCAAGGGAAGTTGTACTAGGTCAGGCTCAGAGTAAGATTAAAGAATGAATGGATAAAAGTCACTTATACTACTGTAGTGACTTGTTTTGCTATATTTTTGCAATTATTTTTAAGTTTCAAAAACTGTCTGATATAAATGTAAATCTTAGTACACATCCCACATATGGAGAGCTTGCAGAAAGGAGCACAAGAGAATGGATGCTCTCAGCTGCTTCTCTGTGGCCAGCTGTATCTACGGTAGCTTGGAAACCATCCAATGCTGTAACTTTGTCGGCCAACTGTAACCCCACGTTGAACCTAAAGAGCTTAATCCACTCTATTATTGCCTTTTCACAGGTGGAACCTGTGCCCTTTTCTTTTATCAAGATCTTTCTCGTGACATAATAAGAGACTCCAAAAATCTAATGACTGTTCATATGAATTTATACAACTCATCCTTTACCCGTACAAAGAAAATGGAACTAGCAGCATAAATAAGTAAAAAAATTCCATCTCGAGCAAAGCACATGGAGTTGATCTATCATTTTAGACTGCCAGACACACAAATATACACTCAAGAGTCAAGTACACACACAGAGGAGCTTTCTACTTTCAGGCAATTCCAGAGGGCCTTATCAGCTTTGACTGAGGCAAATCTTCCCCTGAAGCTGTGGGGGCTTCTACGTGTACAAGTGCTGAATTTAAAAGAAGCATCTCGAGATTTGGCAGAGTTTCAAAGAAAAAGCATGTCATGGATATTCTTCACAATATATTACAAAACTAACTGTCCTCTAACATATAATAGGTTACACATGCTGCTCTGTAAATAAGATAATAAATAACACACTAGTTACACATAACCTATTATTATTTATGCACGAAGATTAGGTGCAAAATTTACTCACAGGATTTTCAGAAAGTAAAATAGAGACATTAACAAAGTTTTTACATACGACTACTGGCATGGAGTAAAAGCTGGGACTTCAATCAAGTTAAGAGAATTCATAGATAGCAGCATACTTTTCTAATTGTGTCCACGCATGAGTGTAAGGCGGTTGCAAAGGCAACACACCTCAATGCACACAGGGCAACCTGCTTTTGGTCTTCTATCTATAAAACACCACTGCAGCTTTCCACAACCAGTTAAGTAGCAGCAACATTTGGAGTGAAATGACAATAATGCGTAACAAGCTTGGAAACAATGAGATCACGGCCTTTTACCTACAAGTCAAGCTGCAAGAAGTCTGACATGTGCAGAACTATTGAAAACCTGGCTCTCAGCATCACAATTGAACCTTCAGGGAGCTGACCATAATGGAGGGCTGTTCCTCGTACAGATGTTTGAGCAAGAGTTACATTCTTAACCTGCCCAGATGTGACACATGCAATGTGTCACAAAAGGAATAAACCACTTTTTACAAACATCTTTCTTAGTGAGACTGGACAGCATGACTTAACACAGCCTTAAAAGAAGGGGATGCTGAAAAGCACTAGGCTCTGCATTGCATCTAAAATGCTGTCCAGAGTTAATAAATTTATATGCTGCTGTACCTAAATATCCTGAGAGTAGAACTTACAAGAAGTTAAACATTAGCACTTTGCTATGACTAAGTGTTGCATTTTACTAGAGGCAGGGAAATGCTATATTCATCATATAATGGGAAGCTGTACTTGTAAGCCCTGTCAAGGTTAAGCAGTAATCAAAGAATCTTCCTTTAAAGCTTAAACTTCAAGGACTGTCCGAGTCAGGAAGTGAGTCCTCCTCATACCCCCTCACAGTTACAGCTATGTCCTAGCAAGGGCCACGGACCTGCTAAAAGTCTTCTTCTCATGAAAACATCTGTGCAGAGCTCTCAGGCAGAAAAAAAAAAAGGCTACAGCTTTACTTAGATCCCAGAATCAGTGACATGAACTCATATGTTCCTGAACAAAATACTAACTTGGCAATGATGTTTGGAACATGTTATAGTTTGCACATAAACCTACTTGGCAAGCCAGACAGCAACTGGAATATTTTCTCTTGGATAAAGGCACAGACTAACTCCTCAATGCCACTCACGAGCAAGCATGCTAGGGGGTCTGGCGATAATTCTCAGATGTTCCTACAAGGTCATGACCATCTGCTGAATATCAAAGCTCAAACATCACCTCTGTATTAAGAGTACAATATCTACCCTAGTCAAAGTGATAGTGAATGCAATCAGCAAAAGCCTATCCAAACTGAAGAGACACTGGGAAGTCACCTGTTTGTTGTGGCCTTTCAAATACAGCCACAAAGCAGACAGTGCTAGAGGGCACAAACACAGCCAAGGAAGCAAGGTTTGGCAGACCCAAGGGGAGGCAGCCCCTTCCTGTGGTCCACACAATGCCAAGTCTGAAAGTCTACCAGGTCTTCTGGTAAACCACACAAATAAAAGAGAGCCAATATTAACCATATTATTGCAAGGTTTAGCAATTTCACTATAATACAGTAAGAAACTCAGAGAAGCAAAGAATTTTTACTACTGTTATTTGCAACTCCTCACTTATGTACTTGTACAAGCTGTGGGTGAAAGTAAACAATTCATGTTGCCTGAGTTAACAATTAAAAACAATCAGGAAAAAAAGCCCCACAAACTTCATTATTAGTGAATGTGAGCCTCTAGTCCAAGCAAGTTTAATTGAATTTAATGACAGACAGATTCAGAAACTGTCATGAGAAATCTTAAAGGCAACAAATGTATGAACAATTTAAAATTAGGGCAACACTCACTCACTAGATAAAGGCAGACCTTTAACTACCAATCTATCCTTTTGAAAGATTGTATTAGTTCCTATGCAAAAGAACATCCACTCAGCTACTGGTGTGATGTCAGACACGTACCATTAAAGTTACTTTTGGATGAGGAGAGACGAGAAGACAGAAATCTGCAACAGGGTCATTTAGAGGCTCAAGAGGAGTTCAAAAGGGGTGGCCTATTCATTCTTAAGCTCTTGAAACTCTTGCTGAATTCACCATGAAGAGAACTTTGACAGCCAGATACTGAGTCACGTGGCTGTTACCTATGAAAATCAAAACATTTTGTGGGGAAAGGGGAGAGAAGCTTTCAGCCTTTTGGGATCTCATTATCACAATAGCCAACAAAACATATTGTTTCTCCACTTATGGAACAATCAGTAAATGCAACTAGCACCCTATGATCAAACCCTGATTTTGATTATTCAGGCCTTCAATACAATGTTACTGTTTTACCTCTTCTAAGGAATAACAAGATATAAGCAAACTTTCCTCTACAAATAAAACCCAACAGAGACCAAAACATGTGTTTAGTACACAGGCTATTACAATTTCCTCCATAAAGCATTTGAGATCTGGAGAACAAAATGCTTAAGTAAAACCCAGTTGCTGTTAGTAGCACCATTACTAGCAGTGCCAGTGTCCATCTAAAACAAGACTGAGTTCACGTTCTGAAGCACAGTAACGTAACTTTCACCATTCAATACATGAAAAAAAATAATGTAAGGTAAAAATAGACACCTTTGATGTAAAAAAACACTGAGACAACAAATTCATAAGTAGTTGCCTCATTTATCAAACTGCCATGCATAGCAAAAACTTATTTCCTCTGAAGCATTTTGCTATAGATGTTAAGGCTATTAAGTCGTTATTTCTTCTTCATAATCAGGAAGTGTGCACACCAAGTTTTTTATGTTAAAGTATGCAAGTGTATGCAATCTATGTAAATACTTGAGGAAAAACAGCTTGGAGTGGTAAAGCTATTTCAAATAAGGTTATTAATTCTGCTTGAAGAAACAGATTGAATATGGAAAACAGTTTCCTAGCACTAGTAAAATTGCAGGTACGTGGAGCTTTTGGAAATCTTCATGTATTTATATTCTCTGGCTAATACAGATTTTTCAGAGCAGGATCAGCAGGGGATTAATGAAATTACCTTCCAAAGTCTTCTAAATTGCATAAACAACTCTAAGAGTTTGTTCAGTGCCGTTGTGCAGCTCTCCCACACAATGAATCTATCATACAGAAAATCAAGATGTACTGAATTAGCACTGGCACCCAAGCAATTTGCTCAGCATGCAATGTAAAATCTCGATCACTATGTTTTTCATACATCACAGAGAGCTGAAAATTTCAGTCACGACTATGAAAGTATCATGGTTCCACTAAGAAGTTTTGCACCATATAGACAGAACAGGGTAGAAAATAGTATACAGGAGTAAAACGTGCTCTTTCATTATAAGTAAAGGTACAAGTATTTTTCTGTTCCACCCTCTTCCTGAAACAGTCATCACAGCCTCCTGCATCCAGCACCCACTCATATTAAGGATCAGTCTCAGTTTACCTCATTTTTGCTTGCTACTCAGTGTAGAACCATCTTCCAGATACTTCTTTGCTTTCCATGAGACCTGAGGGCCCCTGTCTGCATCTGGACAGTCTTCATAGCACACTTGCACAATGAAAATGCCAGCCAGTCATCCAAAGTCATCTCAATACTTTTTCCTCGCATGAGATTGTTGAGACATCCCATAGCGGTAAAGTGCACAGGCATCAGATCTTTTCTATATAATTAATTTTTCAACCTCAAGATAGTGCTACGTATGTAAATTACCAAAAAAAGTCAGATTGAGAGTTACAATCTTCTCAACCCACGTTCACATTTCGTAGAACATCACAAGCAACTCTCAATTTGCCTTCTCAATTGCCAAACCACATGTTGAAAACTTCCTTCAGGTAATAACTGCCTGAAGAATGGGAATTTTTTATTAAAGGACGTAATACGTAGTGTTGGAAATTAGTAGCTGTTCGTTTTTGTTAAAGTAATGAAAATCTGACAAGCACACAACCATTACTTTGTTATCTTCACATCAACACAGCGACAAAGTATTCTAAGGATTATACCAAATTTTAAAAGAGTTCAAACTACTTTCTCAGTCAACACAAAAACCCAGTTTCAAAGCCTAAAGAAATTGAGACTGAAAATGGTATCTAATTTAGAATCCTGCTGCATATGTGAATATTCTGAAACTTTTCAGTACCCCTAACGTCTTTGCAGTAATTTGCTATTTTTCTTCTATCCAGAGTTAGTCATTTTGGCTCTCAGAATCATGTATACGGGTATTTAATGAATCGAAACAAACCCCTCAAAGTGAACAAAAACCAGCCAATCAAACAAACACAAGAACAACCAGTATGTGCAAGTTTTCTTTTTCAACCTTAAAATCTTTTAAAAGACATTTTTCAAATATTCCAAGGTCAAGATCTACTTCTCAAAATTCACTAGTGCTAATAAGAGGGATCATTTACCTAACAGTGCTTTAAAAGGCCACATCTAAACATCACCTGCTCCAGAGCAACAGTTTGCACCAGCCCAGATAGCTGTGCATGTTTTCACATCAGTGACTTAACATTATCGCTACATGAGGCATAACTGTTTCCTTAACAGCCAGCTCTCTTCTTCAGGGGCTCATGCCAACTCCACAACAGCCACGTGCAAACGTGCAGACTGGGATTTTATTCCTGTCTAAAGCAATGAACTCTAAAGACATCTGCAGCTGGGCACGATGCCCACACTGGTACAATTACAATGCTATGTCAGCTTCTCATTGTTTAAGGAGATGGATTTCATATCTGGGCACATTATCTTGCCAGAGTCAATGGTATTTTTTTCTTGGAAGCAAGCTGGAATGGCACAGGACTGTGCCAATTTCAAAGCACTGTAATGTGTTTCTACAGCCTTTTTCATAGGTCACATTATAAAGCAATTTCTATTGTGAACCCTGCCAGCACTTTATCCTGAACAGGTGCTAAACAAACTTACAGACTATTACAGTGCAATATATTTGAGAAAATCAAGATATGAACAGCCAACCCTCTTGACAAAACAGCAACAGTCGCACGCAAGTAGAATGGCACATTAACTTTAACAGGCCCCTCAATAGGATCCCACTTCATTTATTAGACCAAAGATCACACATTGCATCGACTGGGGCAAAAGACCTTTAAAATTTGAAATGGTAGACGAAAGTCATTCACAGCAATAGTTCCCAGTTGTACTCACAACTAGAAAGAAGTCTTTTGGCTTCCAAATATCCTCTTGTTACTCAACCACCACAGAATGCAGTGTGATCCAAGATGTTTTCCCAAGGCTTACTCTTATTAATGCAGCACTAATAAAATACAGTATCTGCGGTACCACAAATGAAACACAACTTCTCGTTTACATAGTTGAACCATAGTCTCTGAATAAGGTTTGTGATACTCTGTACAATGGACAAAAGGACTGTGAACGTTAAGTAGCTGGTTGCAATGTCTTCATCAGTAACACAGGCAGTGGAATTGAGATGCCTGAGGGGCTGGATGCCATTCAGAGGGACCTGCACTGACTTGTGAAGTGGGTCCTTGGGAACCTCACAAGGTTCAAAAGGGCCAAGTGCAAGGTCCCTTGCTCTTGCAAGATATCCCTGCACATGGCAGAGGTGTTCAATTCGATGACCTTCAAAGTTCCTTTTCAACCAAAATGATTCTACAATTCTATGAAAGGTACAGCATCTTGTCTGGTTCACAAAATGGGGAAAATAACCAATATGGAGTAGTCTAGAAAACAGCCCTGGATAAAGAGCAAGAAAGAATCCACTCTATGCCTCCCACCCCAACCAAAATCCACTGTTTGAATATGATTCACTATGGAAAAATTCGTAAATATAGAGACCATACCAGATGCACATTTTATACAAAAAAAAAATTGTGTGCAAAAAAACCCACCAAAATTACTTTACATATCTTTTTAGAAATATGTATATATGTTTCTACAAATATAACTAACTACGAACAGCTATCCCAAAGGTAAGCACATATATAAGCTGCCAATGTTTTAAACACCATAAAGCTTTCCACTGCAGATCCTGCGCAGAGGGGTACGCTATCAGGCGTTAAAATCACCTGAGAGATGTTCACAATGAGACAGGAGGCTGCTTCCTCTGTCTTTGCAAAGGTCTGCGGAGTGCAGCACCAACAAGCCCTGAAAATTTCTAAGCGGGCTACCTTCATGAAGTCTCCATTGCAGACCATCCATGCAATGTGCTGTTAGCACACACTGAGGCCAGAATATCATGGATGGAGACAATTCCAGATTCTTAATTGATTGGTTCTTTGTGATTCTAGGCTGCCTGTAAAACCTCTCCAGGCCCCAGGCACAACCATCCCAGACTCTGGATGATGCTGGTCAATATGATGTGTGCAAAACAGCTTGAGATACTTGATCAACATAATGCAAGAGAGCAAACTAGGACTAGTTTATCATCAGCTGCTGCTCCATGCTCAGGAATCCACTTTCAGCAAAACAGTACAGAAAATCACAAAACTTCCATCGATCTTTCAAGGAGCTAGTAAAAAGCCCTAAAAGCATTTTTCAGGCACCTAGAGAGCATTATCTGAGTGCCACAAACAGATTCAATCAGAGGTCCAGTGGAACAGTGTGTTGCATTGTGTCGGTCAGCAGGGGTTGAGGCAAGAAAAGGGTTATCAGACAGTGAGTAATGGAACACCTGCTGTCACCTATAGTCAGCTCTGAGTCCATGCTATACAGTTTCATCACTGACAGCACCAGAGTGTAAGTAATGCTGCAGGCCAAACATGGACCTGCCTGTCAACCTCCTGGTGCTTGGACAAAATGTCCCGAGAGGCTGATGCAGTAGCGACATTCAAGAAATGCAGGAATCATGGTTGGATCCCAGCAACTCAGCAATGGCATTAGTGATTCATGCTGGGGGTATTATTCCTGAATTCTGTGAATCCTTTCAGTGTATGAGTCCCATACATGGGAGTCAATATGGTCCCTCAGGACTACTCAAAACTTCCGTCACTTTTAAAGCTTTTCAGCACTGAAAAGAATTTGAACTGATATCTCTAAATTGAACCATCGGTGCAGACAAAAGTGTTGCGAAACATCCAGACATGCTGCCTCAGTAATACCAGCCTGATCCACTGCCACACGCTGACCCAGAGCATTACTCCGGATCCACCTCCCAAGCTATCATTTGCACAGGTGCAGGACAGGACTCCAGGCTAAATGGAAATAACCTAAGTGCTCATTTGTTATGTACAGGATGCGTGGTTAGGACCGGCCCTCTTCTGTACTTTGCTTCCTCAGCATCTCAAAGGAAGTAAAGGAAAACATTTGTACAGGCCTACAGACAAGGATTACAGGAGCTGGGTACAAAGCCCCATTAAAATCAAAAGTTTGAATTTTCTCTCTTCCCTTAAGATATTACTGTACAAGAGAAAAAAAATTCTAATCATGATTTTGAGAGTTCTCCTCTGAATCTGAATCAGCATTTCTGTCTCTAAAAAAAGTCAGCTCTATTCTAGGAAAGTTTCCACCAGTTTTAAAGGTATGTTTTCTTGACTATGATCTGCAAGATTTCTGGTACCTACTGCATTGGTACATCCTGCAAAAAAGGTCAAACAACTCTACACCTCTTTCCTAAATCATAAATCCCAAAAACCTGAGAATTAGTAGAAATATGCCCAAATGGTTCTTTACCATAGAATCATATAGCTCAATATTTATATGGGAACTATATATAGCTCAATATTTATATGAGAACTATATATTATATGTTTAAATTGGGTTAGGAAAAAGATAGGCATACTGTGGTGTTCAGATCATTACTATACACTTCGAAGGAATTAAGTATCTGCTTACAGGCAAGAAGGTCCCTGAGAAAGTGACTTTATAAGCTGACAGTACAGAGGTAGTCAGCACTGAAAGATACTGTCTTGCTTTCTAGAAAGGATTTCAGCCAAGTGCCACCGAATTAGTAGCTACTTCTCTGATGTTCTGTAGGTTCTTCAGCCAATTTACAGTTGCTGCCTATCTAAAAAGAATAAACTTAAAATCACTAAAATATTTATCCAAGTCAATGAAAAACACAAAACCAGCTTTCAGTGTCAGTCTTAAAATAAAAGAAGATTGTTTTGGGCACCCTTTCATCTTGCCAACACTCAGTTACTGGGGAAGTACTGTATTTCAGGCAAAGACATTTGAGCAGAAAAAAGCTTCCACAAAACACCTCTGAAAATCCCATTTCTAACCACTCAACTACTTGAGCCGTGTGGCTCCTTTCCATATGAGGTTGGCATGAACGGGATGGGGAGATCAGAACCACAGATGGGTAATGCAGAGTACTTCCTTTATTACAATATTCATAACTACCGGGCACCTGAACCACCTTACTGTGGGGCTGCCATTATCCTCTCCAGTTAATATTCTGCCCAGAATTCTGATTTACACAATACACAACACCTGGTGTTAACGTACCCAAGGCACCACCTAAATAAATGAGACTTAACCAAATCCGTCCAGCTCAAACTGACTAGATGAATCCAACATGTGCTGGATGAATCCAACAAAGGCAACATTTCTTATATCATGTATAGGCAGGCGGCCAGAGGGTGATAGAAACCACAGCAGCAACCACTAATTAGCCTCAAGGAAGGAGGAAGTCAGAGAGATTGGCCTGGGGCTGTGTGACTGAGCCAATGAGCTAATGTAGAGAGCAATAAAGAATTAAGACAATAGTCCCAGGGCCCGCAGAGCGGTCAGAGGGGAGAAATGCGATGCCTGGAATTCAGATACCTCGTAGGATCTGCAGCCTGATGAGAACAACTGCTCCATGCAGTAGCTGAGCGGTGACCCACGCACCACACATGTCGCCTGGCTGAGTGAGTATCCCATTCCCTGCCACAGGACAGGCCTGAAGTGTAGGACTGAAGCTCTAATTTGTGATACACGCCTGTTTGTAGAACAGGAGTCGCTGTACCTACTGTATCTGTCCTGCCAAATAAATGCATCATAGATTATGTGTCAACATGGGGTGTGGCTCTCTCCCAGCAGCCCCCTCAATGATCTCCCATGACTACTAACAACTCAGTACATTACCAACTAAAATAATATAAAGACTCAGAACTGCTTCATAAAAGTTCCAAGAAGAATTAAAAAAACAGAAGATGGGGGGGGGGGGGGG
>VZTA01017072.1:0-106102 GCA_013398855.1 Mohoua ochrocephala
TTTTTTTTTTCCCCCCATGCCTACACAGGACACATTTTTCTGTCAAAGACTGAATATTTTAACATTATAACATGATAATAATTGCTTTTCATGCCTCTTAAGGAGAATGACCGATTCCAAAATTTGTTGATTTGTTTAAATCACACTAACAGAACAAAAAATAAAAATTTATTCTATTAAAATTAGCCATTTCTGTATCAATATTACATACAAAATATTAGTTAATATTTTTTAGATGAATATGCAGACCTACCACCTTTAATGACATTTTATACCACACATAACTTGCATAAACCAGAACCTGGGAATGTATTGTATACATACACAAGAACAGTCAATGGAGAAGGAAGAGACTGAATAACAAAAAAAAATTACTGGTCATCCTACTGTGTTTAATCTCCTTTACTGGATTGCTTATATAAATAAAACCTATCATATATATATTTTAAACAGAGTGGGCCAAATTCCGCCCTCCCATCTGTGCAAACTAATTTCGGAGAACTAACATTGTGTGAGAGTAAAAGCAGGTCTAATTTCACCCAGAACACACACATTGGGTCAAATCTTAGGCAGGCGGAAATTTTGTGCAACCTTTAATTCCATCCAAACAATTTAAACTAGTACACAGCATTTATCTGAAAGTTTTACTTTGCTTCTCTTTTGAGCAATTGGCATGATACTCTTGTTGACAGAAGACTTCATTAAAAATTATTAAATTGAGAAAAAAAAGAAAACTTTTCCATCAAGACACATTAGGCTTGGTAGCAAAGCATAGAAAAGGTAAGAATTTGTCAACTCAACTTGAAATCCCCCCTGGTCTGTGTGTGTCCATTTCATATGTCCAGTACACATGGACATTGTTTGGATTACATTGTCACCTCTTATTTCTTTCCCAGAACTCTAAATGGGACAAGAGGCAACGGGCAGGAACTGAGGCAAAGGAAGTTCCACCTGAATATGAGGAACTGAGGTTCCTTACTGTTCAGTGCCAGAGCACTGGGATGGATTGCCCAGAGAGGTTGTGGAGTCTCCCTCGCTGGAGATCTCCAAGGACCCTCTGGTCACCATCCTGTGCTGTGTGCTCTGGGATGACCCTGCTTGAGCAGGGAGTTTGGATCACACGACCCACTGAGGTCCCTTCCATCCTGACCCATCCTGTGATTCTGTGATTCTAATCAAGTCAGGGGACAGAGTTTGCTCACCCAATGAGAAAACACCCACCTCTGGGTTTTATCTCCCTTATTAAATATGTAATCCTACGCCTTCTTCTCTTTACATGATTAAAACCCTGTTACAGAATTATTAAGTTCCTCAAGGACTTTCCACTATATTAGTTGCTATTACTAGTTCATAAATACACATTTATTTTGCAACACCAGACCATTGCACTATTTTACAGAAACAGTGAAGCACAAAAATACCACATTACTTTCAAAAATGGAATTAATCCAAAATTCATAAGGCCTGGGTTTGGGAAAAAATTAAAATTTAATGTTAAAGTGTAAAATACAGTTTTTATATTTTAATGGCTTGGATAAAAAGGAGTTTATTTTCTGTCACAAAGTCTTATCACATCTGCAATTCAGGACCACATGTCCATCTAGCCTCACATGAAATGAGCTAGACTGCTTTGGCATGGCAAAATTGAGTTGCCTCAAGATGGAACGATACAATAAAGCAATAATTCAGGTTGGAAAAACCTGTCTGATACATCCTTTAGTTCTAAGCACAAAAAAATGTTGTGATTTGCTCAGGATCATATATGACCATCGTACAAGCCGTATAGAAAGTGATCGTGGGCAAAGATCATATTATGTTAATGACCCACGTAAAAATCTTGTGTATTCACTACATGGGACCTTCAACATTGTGAAAAGTTCTTGGAAATAATACTTTGGAAATCAACTGTGATTCAACCCCAGATAAAAACCATCCTCTCTCAAAACAGAGATGAAGTGCAGAGGAAAAGAGAGTAACGTAAATTCTGTTAAGATTATTGTAAATTTTTATAATCTTCTTTTAACAGCTTTTTTTGTGTGTTTCCTTTGTGTTTTTTACAAAGCTAAATTTCCATTATATTCATTTGCCTATGGTTTATCAGCCACTTGGGATCCCAGAAACCTCTTCACTCTAGAATTCTGCTTCTTTTTTTGCAGTATTAACTGCAAAAATACTGATCTTTGTCATTCAGCCTTTTTCTAGGAGTATATGCAACAATATGTGGCCAGTAATGAGAGGTAAAATACTTTAGTTGCTATTGCCTACAATCTCAGTCCCTATTAACAGGGAGACTGAGACTAAAAATCTTTTTAGGCTCCCAGATTTGAGCTGGCTGGCATTGACATTAAAGCTTTTTTGAGAGTCATAGCCTCCTGAAATCATTTTAGGACACTGAAAAAACAGGAGAACTATGAGGAAGGAAGATTATTTTCCAAGGTGGGCAGCAGCATTGGCCTAAAGCCTAAAAGGTAAGGATGGCGTTGTAATTTGCATGTTTTAGTTGGAAGTTTTACATTGGGTTACTTTTTAATTAAGCAGTAAATTCTTTTACCTGACAAGGATGAAATTGGTTCTGTACTGCAGCAACAGTTTCTGGTCAGTGGTGAGAAAAATATATAAAAAGCAGATTTTTCTGGTGGGGGCAGACTCAGCCTTACCTGTGCATGCAGGAGAGGAGAATGCAGAAAGGGTAAAGGAGATGAACTTTTAGGAGTTTTCCCTAAAAAAGGAACAAAGGCAAGGTCAAAATATCAACTTGAGGGACTGATAGCTCCAGTAAGAGAGTAAAAAAAGAAATACTACCCGATTTCATATGGTATCCCTCAGATTAAGTTGCTGTCACACTTCTGCTTCAAGAGATTGGGGTTTCAGGCAGCTTGATGCTGTGTCCAGGAGGTCTCAGGAATTTGAGCAATTTCCACGCACTGTCCTTGATGGGTAACAGTTCAAATAACCTCAATCACCTCTGGGGAGTATCCTTCCAGCAGAAGATGCAGAGACCAACCTAAGATACTGCCTAAAATAAGAGGTAGACAGAAGCAGAAGGAAAGTGGACCTAATAGATTCATTAGAGCTAATTTGCAGCAAAGTTCTCTGAATTCAAGGCAATGAAAAATATTTTGATTTTTATTAAATATATATATACACACACATATATGTAATTCTTTTGGTAGGTGGGATCTAAAAAACCCCATTTCTTGAAAAGAAGGAATGCACATGTAGTTATGTGTATTAGTGCCAAGAAGCCTACACCAGGGTACTACTGCTATCATGTCACAGAACTTGAAAAGAGAGTATGTACAGTCACCCACATATCTATTTTTAATGTTTCCCTCTGCTTTTAACTCTTCTGACATTCTACAGCTCAAAAAGGAGAAAATGCATTCAAGAAAGAACAAGATGCTCTTCTGGGTTTTTTTTAGCTGGCAAATCATTTTTCCTCTGTCAGCCATTGAAGCAATGAGGGTTCCACCGTTCATCCACGTGTTCTCAGGTGATAGCTGCCCAGGCCCTGTAACAAAGGGACTTTTCTAGCTGAGCTCTTTCTGACCATCACCACTGCATGTCCTCGATTCATGGCAGCGATATCGTGGTGCTGACAGAAAATAAGAACGTGCAGGAATGTTGACAGTTGAAAATACCTTGTAGGGTTGAAAACCCATTTTATGAAACAAACTTCAAAGAAACTTCCAAATGCAGACATATCAGTTTCATTTATAGTGCTTTTTTGTGGGTTTGTGGAAACTAATCTCTTCGCCTAACTAGATTTGTATGAGCCTTTTCTGCTCCGTGTGTTCAAACATACCCCCAAGTCAAAAAATATCTGTATTCTTTGATTGCTTTTAATCTCAGTTCTCCAAGAGCTGTTGAAAAGATGTTTTGCTTCAGCCTATAGCATTTATAGGAGTCAGTGGTTAAACCAAATTTTTGTCACACTGATCAGTTAAACTGTCAGTGAATTAAAGAACTTACAGGGGAAAAAAAAGCAGGAACAGAGTGAGAAAAAATCCATGCTGTTTTGATAGGGAGAGCAAAACGATCCCATGGTATCAACATCCCAGTAAGATAGCACTAAGAATTCCTTATCTACAGCAGTCCATCCAGTAATATTGAAGCTTACGAAACAGTTTGAAAATGGCCAGCTCTTTGAACAGTAAGCAAGTTTCAGCGGTAAGAAGTTTAGCAATGAAGTGGATGAAAAAAACCACAACAATGTCATGAAAAGTGCATACTCTGAATTTAAATTTCTGGGTCTCAAACAGAATAGAAATAGACAGAACACAGAAAATTGTGTTCTTCACCCGTAAGAAATTGGTATTGTGACAATGCTCTGATGCCTGTGCAGCGATACCACATGGATGAGCTCCCCTGGTGTTTTCTGATGTATTCCTTGAACCCAAAACTTTATAACTGTGCCAAAGATCTCCTCACTCTCATGACCAGTGGCAGAACTCAAGGAAATGACATGAAGCTGAGTTGGGGAGGTTCAGATTGGATATCAGGAAAAAGGTTTTCACCCAGAGGGTGGTTGGGCACTGGAACAGGCTCCCCAGGGCAGTGGTCACAGCACCAAGCCTGACAGAGTTCAAGAAGCATTTGGACAATGCTCTCAGGCACATGGAGTGACTCTTGGGGTGTTCTGTGCAAGGCCAGGAGCTGGACTCAATGATCCTTGTGGGTCCCTTCCAACTCAGCACATTCTATATAATCTATAATTTAAAACTTCCTGAATCTTTATGGCCCTCCAGGTATTTTTATATAAAATATAAAGAACAAAGCAAGACTGATTTATACCAACACTCAGTGGTTGGACAAATCCCCTGAACTATTATTCCCACCCCAGAAAATCCCAGAAAATGCACTGAAGGGGTCAGTCCTACAGTGGCAGAAAGTAACACCTCTGAACTCTTTTAATAGGGACAAGATATCTTGTCTGAAGACTGGACACCACATAAACACAGGGAATGATGTTAAAAACTGGCTGAAAATCTATGCCATGCTACAAGAAGGTGACAAGACAGCCTCATTCCATAGATTATTAGTTCCCATTTCTCTTTGTTAAAGAAAATGGGATTAATGTCACTGGCATAAGTGATGGCCTATCTGGCTGATGCATTAAGCCAGTGCTGAGTACTTTTAAAGCTAAAGGTTTTCTGGAACATTGTAGTCTCATACTTGGAAGAAAAGCAAATGAGAGAAGGACTAGACTCATAAAACAAGAGAAAAGTAGAGGATAAACCCAGTGGTTAGAGAAGATGTAAGAGGGGAACTTTCATGAATTTCATTTTACTTAATATATTCAGAGATCTCTAGTGAGCAGAAAATCTTTAATCAGTCAAGCAGAGTATTTTAATCCTTACCTTGCTGTAAACATCAATAGATCAATCCATTCTTTAAATGATCTAGCATTTAATAGCAAAGTAGCTACACACACCGTAGAATTATCACAGCCTAAGGACATCAAACAAATGGACAAAACGGTCACACTTAATTGTTTTAATCAACCAATCTTCCTTATACATGTTTCTCCTGAGTCACCATTTATACATTTTAGCAAACAAAGGAACTAATATTCATTGGCTGCACAGTTCTCTTATTCTATTGGATAAACTAAATTAGGGGGGTGGCTTTGGTGGTCACAGATGAGCAGTTGCTTCTTTACACAGTTTGTCACAGTGGGAATTTTTTTTCTGGGTGCATTACCCATGATGTGATAGCCAGAACCTCACCAGGCCTGGAGTCAGCGCCACCCTGTCATTCCATTCTGTGCCCATCTCACGGCAAAGTCCTTCTGTGGTAACTGTGTTTGAGACAGGCAAGTGAGATCTTCAGGTCCTTAGAGCCTCTCAAAATGTTTGTAATGTAGATTTAAGACCAAGAGGGAAGGTACCATCCAAAGACAATGAAAACCCCTCCAGAAGTTTTGGCCTGTCTGTGTTTTGGTAGAGCCACATCACAGTACGGGACCCTTCAGAAATGAAGGCGCTGGTCACACTCCTCTCAGTGCCATGAGCTCCTTTGTAAGGTCCCTGTCACTAATCATCTTCTTGCTCACAGCTAATACACATTTCCAAAATAAAAAGAGAGCTTAAAAAATATCAAGCCTAGCTCAAATTAGGAAAGCACTTTTTACGCTGTTATTATGATTGCAGCTGTGATAGGAATAGGAGTTTAATGACATAAAGGCTTAGCAGAAGGGAGGATGGCAGATTTAGGACAAATGAAAATGATACTTGTGAATTGCATTCACCAGCCCTTATGAAGCAGTAAAATACTGCTGTCTCAGAGGTTTCAATAGTGTCAGAAATCATCTTATTTTTTAACTTAAATATTTTAGTAAAGTCTAAGGAAAACTCCCTCAACAGCCATACTCACACTATGGTTCTGCATCCATTTTTCACTAAGGGCTATATTTTGGGCCTGGCTCAGTCATTTGTGACATATAAAGAAAAGAATTTTCGGTAAAGCTGGGAGGTTTTTTCCACAATGTCTGTTTCCTAAGCTGAACAAAAGAAAAGTCAAGTTAAAATCAATGATGTTCCTACTCTCCTGAAAGATAACATGCAGACAATAAACTACTGTGTAAAATGGTACTGTCAACAGAATGTGGGGCTCTAATGGCTTTCAGTCTCTGTTATATATATCACACCCCTTTGGAGCTAAAAAAGCAGAACCAAGACCCTGAAACACAGCATTAAAACCCCCCAGTCCTGTGCAGACACCATCCTCGGAGACGAACACAACAGGAAGCAAATTTGGAATCGACATTAAACCAATTCTAGTCAAGGCTACATCTGATCCACAACCCACTTTTGTATATTGGAAATTGCTGGTGGGGACTGGAAAGTAACAGGGCTTTTTATTGGAAATCAAAAGATAGAGAAGCGAAGGCAGAAAGCAAGGAACACTATCCTGTTACAGTGCTGCTGACACGGGCACACACAAACCAAATAAGTATTTGACATCAGTCTGTAGCTGCTGCAGGCTGGTGAGAAGCAGTACAGTGCTGCAGTAGTGAGTGTAGCCATGAGCATTTGCATAAACTGGAGATCTGTCATCTAGAAGGTAAAAAGGCAGAGGCCGTGGCTTGTGCAGAAGTATGATCCTCTCCCATATACAAGAAAAGAAGCCTATTTTTTGTCTTCTTGTACTGGAGTCAGAAAGCAAGCTCGATGGAAAAGTTCCTTGAAATAAAGGCTATACCACTAGTACTTCCCATGGACAAATTCATTTAGGGAGTCCTTCAACTGACAACAACAACAAAGAGGCATTCACTTAGACTATGAAGTTTTCAGCTAGTAGTTGGCCTTTTTGTCCCTTTTCTATCTATAGGTCATAGGAGTAACAGAGATTACATTTCTGCTTTTATTTTCTGCAATAATTTATTTAGCACCTCCCATCAGGAGGCAACAGGCCCAGCCTGAAACACAGAGGGGCCTGTCTGACCATAAAGGAACACTTTTTTCCCTGTGAGAGTGACTGACCATTGTCCCAGACTGCCCTGGGAGGTTGTGGAGTCTCCCTCCTTGGAGACATTCAAAAGCCATCTGGACCTGTTCCCGAGTAACCAGCCCTAAGTAACCCTTCTTGAGCAGGGGGGCTGGAGCATCTCCAGAGTGGGTGCAGGGTATATTCTGATTTTTTATCTGATCTGTCAAGTCAGGGTCTTATTTATAAATGAAATATATCACACAAAGGTGCTAGTGGGCCGTGAACAGCCTGCACTTGTGTATGTTTGAGTTGAAAATGAGCAGTCCGATGGAAATTTCAAATAGAAAGGTATTTAGACTATACAAGATTTTATGGAATGAAAGAGAAAAAATGTGCAAGATAAAGAGATTTCTTACAAGCACAGTTATTCTGATGCAAAATCTTGAGATGAAACTGTCACTTCGTATATCTTACAAAAAATAGGAAACACTCAATAAAAGCCTGATGGAACTGTTTAGCAAGTTAAATTAGTGTGTCTGCCTCTCTTTCTTCACAACCACATTTCAAATCATTATGTGAATATCTGAAAATACCACAATGAAATCTCCATTACTTATTGTCAAATGTACAGTGAGCAGCAAAAGAAAAACGTCCTCCTATTCAAGCTGGAATAATCTCTTCGCATGCGCCTGTCCCGCTGAGATTACTTATGGAAGTTTTTAAAGGCAGTAGGGTCAATTCCAAAATATTTGTCACACATAATTATGGCTTCTCTCTGAAACTGCAACAAAGGAAAGCTGCTTATTATTTCAACATCAATCATCCTGACAATTACAAATATTTGCTCCGTAGGGGAAGTGGATGCATCATGCCATATTTATACACAGCTTCATGCTATTGGAAATATAAGCTGTTAGCATTCTCTCTAGGTTTCTTGTTTACTCCTCCCGTATGAAAATTTTACTAATTAAAAAAGGGAAGAATCCCAAAAGTAATGCACATTCAACGCAAGTTAAATCTGGGAATGTGGCTGCTAATTTCTCGACTGTGAAATCACTGCAGTAATATTTCGATGACTTCAGTAAAAATTGCATTCTTGGAAAATTCAGAAATACTGCGGTGTCTTACTGCATCCACTAAGGTACAACAATGGAAAAAGTAAGTCACTCAAAGAACCTTAGCTCTACCTGGTATAAGCAACATTAAAATTTCCAGTTGAGAAAAAATTGTCCTTACCATTTGTCCTGGTTTCAGCTGGGACAGAGCTCATTTCTTCTCAGCAGCTGTTGCAGTGCTGTGGTTTCGATTCAGAATGAGAGTGGTGTTGATAACACACTGATGTTTTGGGTTTTGCTAAGCTGAATTTCTCCTAAGTCAAGGACTGTTTTCTCTTGTCTCATGCTCTGCCAGTGAGGAGCTACCCAAAAAAACCCTGGGAGGGAGCACAGCCAGGACAGGTGACCCAAACTGGCCAAAGGGCCATTCCACACCATAAAATGCCATGCCCAGTATATAAACTGAGGGGAGTTACCTGGAAGGGGGGACAATTTGGGTTTAGGAAGGCAACTCTGGTATTGGTCAGCAATTTCATTGTGCATCTCTTGTTTTCCCTTTTTATTATAACCATTACTATTATAATTAACCATTATTGTTGCATATTACTTTATTTTCAAATATTAAAATTTTCTTGTGTCATCTTATGAGTTTTACTTTGATTCTCTTCCCCATTCTATCTATGGGGGGAAGGGTAGGGAGAGGGGAACATATGGGACCATTGAGTGAGCTTCTGTGTGGTTCTTAATATCCAGCAGAGATTAAACCACAACACCGTTACAATCTAAAATTATAAACAAAATGTATATTGCTATAAAAAGTATTACATCCATATTGCATAAGGTCAAAGTAACTTTGTTAGGTGCTTCAAAAATGCATTCCCATCTGTTTACAACTTATTTTCCTACTTTTTTTGTAGTGTTTGGCTTGGGACTAAGGAAAGGGACCTATGATTTATTGACCTTATCATAATGGCACTGCACTAGAAAAAAGTGTCAGTTGTACTTCGTGTTTGCCTGTATTAAAATACTCACATGATCTGAGTTATCCTTTTAATCTAATCTGTGAAAATTTCATTTTCCAATTTCTGAAAGTTCTGATAGGTGAACTTTGATTTGCCCAAATTCACATTATTTATGAAGAAAAACCCAGTGTACAAACCTCAGCATGAATGCAATATTAGATTGCCCTTCTCAGCCTCTTTAGCAACCCTGCACACACAGCTTAACCAAATCCAGTACAGAGCTGAATTTTAAGCATATTTTCTCTTTTGAGAAGGTGATAAAAGTAAAACTTTTTAACTTTTCACTTTTCTATCGCAGTCATGGGCTGTAACTCCAGCTCTTCCAGGACTGCTGCAGTCTGGTTTTTTACTGTGGCTCCTTCACCATGGATCTCCTAGACTGGTACAGACAAATCAAATCAGGTCATTTGGAATTAATTCTGATCTTCCAGACTATCTGAATATTCTTTAGAACTATGAAATACAGTGGATTACAGTCAGAATTTTGCTGTGTTTATAAACGGAGGGACTAAAAAAAAAGTTAATATTCTCCATCCAGCTAAAACTGTCATATAATATTTTAATATAACAAGGTGAGAATTTTTTTATGTACCAAGCAAGCAAAAAGGAAATAACACAGCATTTGCACATTAAACTGTGAATACTGGACAGACCTTTATTATTTCTAGTAGATGCTACACATTACTTCAAATATGTAACTTTGGATGCCTTCACATACAAAAAGTCGTATCCATGATAGAATTTCTGTTCCTTCAAGAGATTCTATTGAGACAACTTTAATGATAAATGCTTCTTGTTAATGTGGAAATATTCCCAAAACACATGCAATGCACAATATCTAAAAATAAGCAAGTTATTTTAAATTCTATTTGGTAGATAAATATTTTAAAAGTTTAAAAACATTTGTCGTCCAGCCCTCCTCCCTTTCCCTGGCTGCTTCTTCACACCAAAGAAAACATCTGCCATCTGATATGTGATATAAAGTGAAGACATTTAGGCAGATCAAGATGTTTATTCCCTTTTGAGACACTCATCTTATGAAAAACTCCTGATTGTCCTGAATCTGCAGGTATCTGAACTGATATTTCTAAAATAAAAACCAATCAAACATAAACACAACGCTTTTAGATGGTGTCAGAGATCCTCTATGATGCCATAGACACATTTTTATACCACAGCATCAGTCTCAGATGAATCATGAACTCTGCATCAGTTTCAGTCTCATTTTCCTGTGTTTCAGATGAAGGGAAATGTCACAGACAAATCCATTTAGGACTTGAACTTCAGGGTTTTTATGTTGCCCAAAGATATTACAAAACTGGATAAATTTTGTGTATTTTCTTACCATTTTTTAAAAATTTGTGTTTGTTTTAAACTTTGCTGAATTCAGGGGAATGGGGGACAAACCAAGCTCAAGCTCAAACCCAGCTATTCAGCGGGACTTTGTAATCTGTGGAAAAGACAGAAAATATATTGTCTATGAGAATAAAATAGTTTGCTGAGAAATTTAAAATCAGACCAAACTGCCAGAAGAGCAACAATCTCTTTTAAGAATGGAAAAAAACCCAGCAGAACAAAGGAAAGGGGGTATGGGGGGAATAGGAGCAGTTCCAGGGACACGCAGCATTCTGTTATCCCAATTGTTCTGCCTATTATTCTGTAAACACTCCATCAAATGTTCTCATGGTTATCAAGCATATGTTTTGAATGCATTATGTGAAAGAATTAGAAGCATGTGCTTCCTTTTCTATTCACAGAATTATGCCAATATTCATCTTATTGTCACAGCCTTGCCAGAGCTGTCCTTTGGCTGGACACTCAACCATGCAGCTGTCTTGGACCCCAGTCCATTTGACCTCTCCCTATTAAGTTCTCCTCTGCTTTTGCAGGTTATAAGGCTGGCATTTCTTTAAGCCTTCCTTGCACCTTTTCTCTGTCCTCCTCCTTTCCCATTACCACATCACACAGAGACCCTGACCCTTGCAGCTCCAGTACCTCATCTATTTATTCTGCATCTCCAGCAGTGATTAAGGATTGTCTGGGTTACAGGCCCAGGACAGCTCTAACATCAGGGACAGTGAGGTCCATCTCCACCCAAACTTGTCTGAGAATTACCTTGGTAAGGCCCTGCCTGAATTATTTCCCTCTTGCACTAAACGGGGATGGCAGCTCCAATTCTGCCACAGAAGAACTTGGAGTGCACGTCAGACCCAAAAGCACCTCCTGTCCGCGCAGAAATACTCTGTGGGGGAAGAAAGTCCTGCCAACTAAAAGGCATTGGAGCAGCTACTGACATGGGTCAACAAAGCAGGAAAAAAAATCTATGGACAAAATGGAATTTGCTGTTTATTGGGTATTTGATTTGCTTTTTCCTTGGGCACACACAGCCTACTAGCGGGAGGTTTTCTCACAGAAAACATCATCAAGAAAAGGATTTGGGAGAAAATCCTAAAACCCACTTACATCTGACCCAAAATTCATTTAGGCTTTATGCTCTTTATGCTCCAACATTTGCTGTTCCAAAGTACTCTATGGAAAGGCCATCTAGAACAAATGTTCCTTTCAATACTAATCTGATGTGGAAATACAAAATGTCCATGCATAGAAAATCCAGCCTTGAAGAGAATTTAAAGTAGCTTCTCCAGGCCACAACTTGTGCAGAATTCAAATATCTCAGTCACTCTTTTTTGTCAAAGGTTTGAAAATATTGTTTTTCTGATAATAGTTGTGGGGAAAAGAAGTGTTCCTGATTTTCACAGGGGAGAAAAAGCTCTGCTGCCATCTTCCAGCATAGAAAATAATGTTGTAGGGAAGAAAACATCAAAAATAGGTTTAAAATGCTCTCCTTGCTTGTGCAATAACCAGTTGTTTTCCAGACTGCTGTGCAACCACAGGAATGTTTGATGGTTCAGCTCCCATTTTTGGGCAGCTGCACAAAACTGGCAGGGAAAGAGGGAAAGGAGACCCTGAGCAGAAAGCAGGCTGTGAGTAGGGTCATTCTTTTACAATACATTAGCTTTTAACAAAAATGTAACTTGTGTTTCTATTTTTCACATTTCTAATTTATTACCTAAACCACAGAAATTTAGAAAATAATATAAAACAACTGTAGTATTTCCCAGAAGTAATTGCTTGTGTAATATATGCCTCTCAGTGCTAGAGTCATTGACAGGAAAACAGTAACCTGTGGTCTGACTAATTTTCTTAATGTCTTAGTAGCTTGGAAATTCCTTCTTTAGTGCCACCTTTCCTTTTTGAGTAAAAATTAGAGCAGTTCCAACTAAAAAAAAAAACTAACAAAACCAGAACCTGAAAGTACAGCAACTTGGGATCTTAGTTAAAACTTTCAGATAAATAAAATAAGTTGTCGATAAGCCAGAAAGAAAAAAATCATTTTCTTCGTAGAAGAAAAAATCAAGTGTCGAAAGCACAGCCAAAAGACAAATCTGAATGAGTACTCTGAACTTTGAGGCCCTTGCCTTCGCCATGAATTATCGACAAACAAATACTTTCTTTGCTCAAAACAAAGTACTGTGCTAATATGACTACTATTTAAAGTATACAATTATGTAATGTTAAAAAATATTTATGAAGTACTTATTTTAAAATTAATTCCTCAAAATCATGGATTTTTACTGATAAATATGATATTTATAGTTTCAATGTTGGGTCGAAATAATACAATCAAGGCCATTTTATGATTCTATCAATCAAAGATTTAGCAAAACTCAAAGATAAATAATTTATAACATAATAATGTTATAAACATAACATTATTATAATAACATAATAATAATAATGACATATATTTTGTTGTTGATTTTCTTTTCTCTTTAAACTTTACACAGTAAGTTGAACAATCATTTTTAGTATTTTTGGCAACCCCTTCAGTAAAATCTATTTGGCTGAGACTGGGCCCTGCAGAAATCATCAGCAATTATGGGGAAAGCAACTTCTTGAATGATGAAATAAGTTGTAACATTGAAGGAGGACAACAGCATATGTCCCATTTTCTGAGACAACAGAATGTGATTTAAAAATTCATCTCTTCCACACATGATAGTGTGACAGTACAAAGAAGTTTTGACACAAAGAGGACACACGGAAAAATCCCTTCCACCACAGCATGAATATCCATATAACACATTTATTATATATTCATTTTTTTTCCTCCTCTCTCTGAATGGGAATGTAAAACTCATGACTAAAACAACCTCCCCACTTTGTGGGAGCTAAGCCAGGCATACACATGAGAGCCTGGCTGTCAGGTTTTTTTAGGAGGCTCTGGCAGCCCTCTCCCAGCAATGTTTGAGGTTCTCACTGTAATAGGGGGCTTTACAACCCAGTCTAAAAAAAACACCATAAAATCAAATATTTAAAAAAAAAAAAATTTGCAATGTTTATCAGTAGGGAAAACAGTTACAGGAAGAAAGATACAATTCCTGGGGTTTTCCCAAAATTTCTCTGTGTTAAGTGCCCATTCCGGCACTGACACGGGAAACAGTTTTACTCACAGCTACATTGGATGATTCACATAGGTCACAAATAGCACTTCTGTTTGCAAAATAAATAAAACCATACACCAAAATAGACATAAATATGTATTTTTATTTTTCCGGAATCATCAGTTCTTACTTTACACTGAAGATAACGTCACAGTTAAATTCAGGTCTGTGGCTCAGATGGACAAAATGGAAGTTAAAGGTGCTCAGTACCTTGCAGGACACCACTGTATGATATTGCAACAAAACATGAATTTTCCCTTTTATTCATATAACAATTTGCATCAATGTCAACATCACAAAGTTGCCTGTTTTAAGATGAAAAGGTGTTCCCGTGGTACACAAACCGAATAAACTCCCTGCATATCCTGTTACATCACTCTGCTGAAATTTTCCTGCTTCTTTGGATCAATCCAAAGCCACGTTAAAAGACACTGATTTGGTGACAAGATCTTTTTTTCTGAAATGGCCCAGAATGAGTAATGCAATTGCAGGGCTCATCCTCCACTGGCAAGCACTTAACCAGCCCCGCACAACTGATGTGCAAAATTCATCTCAAGGGAAGAAAAGTTTGCACACACTGGTCTGAATATTTTTGTGGGCATTAATCTGGAGCTTCTCCTTCAAGAACTGTCAAAGATTGTATTTTTTTTTTCAGTTTTGTTTGTTGCACAGTAATAATAATGGAAAAGAAAGACCAGCAGATCAGGTAATTAGAGCGTTAGAGTGATAAAACCCCTGTAAATAACTTATTATTTCCTCAGTTCTGACCCCAAATCACCTACTTACCAAAAAAAAGGAAAAGAAACAAAAGAAACAAATACCCTTGCAGCTGGTGGCAGTAAACTTAACAGAAGCAGCTACAACAGCTGCTATGACCTTCTCACAGTAAGCAGTGAAAAGGGCATCCAAAAGCAGTATAAACCATCTGCTAACCCACCAGATTACTGCAGTATTAACAAAAAGGCTCATCACAGATTTTCTGATTCTTTTTTTTGTTGCAGGGAGAAAATAAGTCCCCTGATACTGAATTGTGACTATGTCATCTGTGGAGCACAATACTGTGGAAGACTGGGTGGCTACTAAATCACATGGGAAACACTGCAAGAAGAGTCACCCCGACCTTAAGGCACTGATTTTGTGACTGCACAGCCCTGCAAGCGTGATTCCACCTTTATCTTCAGTATGACCATGGAGTGCAGGCTGATCAGTGTCCATCTGCATGCTGCAAACTTCTGCTGGAGAAAATAAAGAGAGGATTAAGCCAATAATTACACATGCAACAGAAAGAGATTGTTGTATATATTCCCCAGTTTATTCTCCAGGTAGAGCTGTGAAATAAATCCAGTGCAGGGCCCAAAAAGTAGAGACTGCGTATCACGTGTTATCCTCACTCAGGCTAATGTTGTAGTCACAATGAGGAGAAATATCCCATGAAGTTGGTTGGAAAGTTGTTTGGAATGCAGGAATTGGTATTTTGTTAAATAATTACAGAATATGGGGTTAGCAGAGTTGTTCTAGATATGTGCCATGTAAATAAGTTCAAAATGCACCAGCATTCATTTTCTTGTGGTGGAAGGAGGTGGAGAGGGTGACTGTAAAATACTAACTATAAATAACAGAATAGTCAAAGACATTGCAAAGACCAAAATGTGTCAATTATATCAATGGCTATGACACAACTGACAGAAAAAACAATTTGTCCCCTCATTCTGGCTGGCCACTTGGCTGGCCTGTGGTTGGGGGAGGACCCTGAAAGTCCAGGAGCTTACTGGGGACTCATGACAGTAAAAGTGCAATGTTCATATCTAAAATATTACACATTCTGAGTGCCATATTTATATATAGACTGTGTAATGTTTTCAGGAGGCCATTATCATTTAAAGTCCTTGCGGAGAGAGTCTATAACATTTAGCAAAGATGACATCCATCCCTACAGCTTCCTGTGGCAGAACATGGAGCATTTTATGCCCTTTGAAATGTCCTGTAAAAGTGAGTATTTAGGTAAGAAAAGCAGGCAGCACTTACCCACTCCCATCATATCTATGTTTCCTCTTGTTCTCAGCAACCAGATCCAGACAGACAGAAATATTTAAGAAAAACATTTAGAAAACAGATTTTCATCCTAGTAGTTAGCCATCAGCATTCTCCATTTAAAGCCCTCATGCTCAAGGGGAGCTCAGATCTGGTGTCTCTGCACGGCTTTAAAACTACTCCTGGAAGTTTCACGTGGAAGGGAATACCCTGTGCTGTTTGTAGGTTGTGATCTCAACAAGCTCATAAACATGTCCGGGGCTGACTATAATTTATCTTGATTTAGCAAGTCAAGGAGGGCAAAGCATTTAAAATAGCTGCTAAGTTGTCCTCCAATTTTCAAAGGTCAATTTTGTTTCCAAAAAGTAGTGGAAATTTTAAAGAAATATTAGCAGTTTTAGTTTTTCACTAGAAATTGTGATTTTTAGTGGCAAAAAAAAGAGTTTGTATTGCATATGAAATTCAGCTTTGGCATATGTCAGATTCACATGCAGATCATGGAAAAAAACTGCAATTCAAACACCATTTACCTCCATTTTTATGATACTATATCTTGCTTGTAGTAAAATTCACTAATATAGTACTGTTTCTACAATTCTAAACAATAAAACATCTGAATCAGGCACTAAAAACAATCCCTCTCTTTTTCTAGATATTCTAAATGTATATTTTCATTCCTTTATGTTTTCTTTCTGACTTTTGAACCTGCATGACACACATTTTCCAAAGGGTCTTTGGAAGCCACAAGAGCAGATTTTCAGATATTGTAGAATAAAAATTGAAGGGCTTTCATATTCCCATGCCTCCGGGAACTCATGCTTTAACAAACACATCAAATAGTCTGATGCTCATTATAGCAAGGTAAGTTTGTTATACAGATCATAAAACACCTGCAAGGAGCATCTACATAATGCTAAATCTTGCTTAGATTAAAAAATACAAGTAGATCTGGCAAAATTTCTCTTCTTTGGTGTATATCCAGGTGTTGTAAATCATATGCTGTATGGACACTTGCAACATTTTATCTCTGAAGGATATCTTCTCATGTCAAAACACCTTTCCAGGTTAGTATCGCCGAGACAGTAAAATCTGGCCTTGCAGATTGTGAGAAACAAGGTGCCATTAACCATTTATTTAATTGTGAAAATTTGAAGAGGATCTTAAGTGAAGCTTTTCTCTTGAAACAGCTAAAATAATATAAGAAGTGAAAGCATGGAACGATGAAAAGGGACAGGCATTTCTCTGTAAATTAAATTCATGCAAAACTTCCTAATTGACTGGCTGAGGATGGCTTAGTTTACTCTACCATTGTGGCAAAGTTGGCAAAATGCTTTTGTTATCCATACTAACACGTCATTTTTAAATCTTCAAAAGCATGTTACATTGGACCAAAACAGGGCCAAACAGCTCTAGGATAAAGTCTATATTAATTATCCATATCAATTGTGTGGGAAATCTGTGGAGGGTGGGGTGTGTGCAGAAGTGCTCAATTTCCCCAGGTTTTAGGGCTGTCTAGGTTTTAAGAATACTGTGAAAAGAACAAAGAAAACATCTTTCTCTGTAGTTTCAAGCAAAATCTTTGTTCAAAGCTATGAAAATCTTCCAGTGGCTTCCAAAAACTGGAATTCAGCAAGCGTTTGTTATTTCTTTGCCACATTTTCGCCATGTTGAACAGAAAAGACCCAGAATTACAGCGGAAGCTTTAGTGTACAAGGGATTTCATTGCACATTTCCAGTCTCATTAGCTCAGCTAACAGCTTCTGCTTGTTAAGAGGCTCTGTGGGTAGCAGCAGCAGCAGCAGACAGTGATCCTAAAGCAGAGGTACCTGCAGAGACCATGGTTCAGGCTGTCTCCCGGGCTGGAGGTGACACTGCCAACCCCGGTTAGGGAATGTTCCATTTATTTTCATTTTATTCCCATTTCATTGTGATTTTGTTTCACACACAGGCCGACTTCACACCTCTAAGGCTTGCCTTTTGTACCTCAAAGGAAACTGAAGGATTATCTGTCATATGCTGCTTCTACTCACATCCCTTTAACCCCTATTCCGCCAGGGTCATAAAGCTGTGAGGGGAAAAAGATGCCCTTCATGTTAGCATCTCTCTGTGGCAGATTTTTTGTTTGCTTCTATATTTAGTCATTCTGAGCAATAATAGAAACTGAAATTTCACTTCCTGGAACACAGTGGCTAAAACATTTGAGATGTTTCTGCTGGAGGGTGCTCCTAGCACTTATGTGCCTTTTTTTCCCCCCCTTTCTCTCCCAATCCAGTATCCATGTCCTGTTATACTGCATAATAAACATGAAATGTGTTTTTGATGGATATACAGTCAACAAGAAAAACCTCCAAGCTGACTAATGAAAGCAACAACACATCCATAGCTATATATACTCATACATTGCCTTTGCTCTTGCAATGAACACAAAATCTGTTTGATTGAAGAGGGTGGACTTCATAAGGTCCCAGTGTGGTGTGAAATTAAGCTGTGCAGGAAATATCTGGGGATGCAGCAGAGCCATCTACACACACTCTACCACAGTGGAGGCTGCCCTTAAGGAGTCACAGAATCATAGGATGGTTTGTGTTGGAAGGACCTTGAAGAGGTCACTTAGTTCCACCCCTCTGCCATGGGCAGGGACATCCCTCACCAGGCCACGTTGCTCAAAGCCCCATCCAGCTTGGCCTTGAACATTTTCAGGGATAGATCACCCACAAGTTCTTTTGGCAACTGGTTCAGTGCCTCAGCCAAATAATGAATTTCTTCCTTATAGTTCACCTAAATCTACTTTTTTTCTGTTGGAAGCCATTTCCCCTTCCTCTATTACTACACACCCTTGTAAAAAGGCTCTCACTGAGTCCCCATAGAAAATTAAGAGTAAGGGAACTGATCAGTTTTTCCAGAACTGGGTCAGTTAGCAACTTGAGCAACCCTATGCTTTGATGGTGTAAGAGGAGAAAATTTCTACCTTCTCCAGACAGTAAAAGTGACACTGCCTGGAGAATACATTTCTGTAGTAATTGTTCTTGTCCTTCCCTGGGCATCTGTGTCAGAGACAGAGAGCACTAACTTTCTGCCTTGACTGAGCTCTTCACGGAAGCCCACTGAGGAGCTCCAAAGCAGATACAAGGTCAGACATAACAAAAGCCCCCAAAATTACTTCCACATACTTTCTCCACATTCACAAGATTAGCTGGCATGGAGAAATTTAGGCTGCTCCTCCTCGTGCTGCTCATGCAATCTGGAGGCTGCTCCTCCATATTCCAAATATCCTGTGCTCCAAGAACTGCATGTTCTGCCCATGTAACAGCTGCCATCTGGCAAGATGTCACAGTTCAGGGGACAGTGCCACAATTTCCTGTCAGTTTGCATAATTTAAAATAGCTGCGCATGACGCAGTAAGAAAGGAGAACACAAGTTTACCACTTAGACAAAAACTTTTCATGTGAAAACAAGAGTGGACAAACCACAGCTGCCTTTACAATACGATACTCTCTTACCAACTTCCTTCTGCAAAACTGAAACTAGAACCAATGCTGTTGCTACAGGCTGCGCTGCATAATCCGAACTTGTCAGTTTGCTGCGCCTTGCTGCCTGTGGCATTTGCCTTTTCTCATGACTGACAGAAAGCAGATGATGCACCAGCCAGATTTCAAGGACACGCCGTCCAAGAAATGGGATCTGTTCCTTTTAATGCCAATGGGACTGGAGCAAATCATGTAGACCAATCCTGGAAGTCATAATAGGAGCCCAGACATTTCTAAATATCTCATCAGCCATCATTTTATCACTGGGACCCTCAGCAAAGGTCCTGGGACCCCGGTAAACAAAGATGGTGTCTGTGTTACAGTGTCCAGTCTGTAAGATGAGCATGAAGACAGCTCCCACTTCACAGACATATTATGGAATTTAACACATTAAAGATGCAAATTGTGATGTAGGTCCCTATGCAAGTTCCTTGTAGCAAGGCTGAAATAAAAGAGACATAATTGAGTTTGATACCTATTCACAAATCTCATAGCAGTGTGGCATTGATGACTCTCACTCTTTACACTTTTTTAGGTGCTTATCTCTATGATATCTGAAAATATTGCTCAGAAATAAGACTAAAACCTTCCTTTTTGCTCTCACTTTATACTTCTTTGATTGGTCACAGGAAATAGCTCATTTGGTTTATACATTTTGACTTGGTTTTGTGAGCACATGCGTTGTATGAAAACACAACATTGAGTCAAAACATGCTAGTTCCACGTGCTGTTTTCAGAGTGAAAAGGCACATGGCCAGTCTGATCTCCCACTGCACTGAATTTTATAGTGATATTTTTGCCTCTCTGAGGTATTTGCTACTCACTTCTGTGAGATTTCCTCTTGGCTGACAGTTTCAATTTTAAAGGTGAAAATTCCTCTGAGGAAAAATCTCCATGGAGATTTTAACTATCAGGATAAAGACATACAATCCGAGCCAGTATTTTCAAAATTCGGAGTAGGGTACTGATCAGAACAATGTGGTACTTCTTTTCCTTTTCTTTTTTTCTTGTGAGAATGAATGGGTTTCTGTCCCTAAAACCACCCAGATTATTTTCAGCATGTAAATGTTCATTCCTAGGTGTAAAGAGTTCATCTAATCAGTTCTTAAGGTCATGAAGATATGTCAGTGTGTCCTACACTGTGCTCCAAAGAATAACAGACAGACATTTGTTTTGTCACCTTTGTTATTGCTTGTATTGTTGTTTGGGGGATGGGTTCCTGAATAGCTGTTTCAGATTTTTTCCCTGTGGTATTACAGAATCATTTAGGTTGGAAAAGACCTTTAGGATCAGTGAGTCTGTTAACCCAGCACTGCCAAGTCCATCATTAAACTGTGCCATTCCAAATGATCACTTCTCATTTGAATAAAAAAAGATGGTTGATATATTGCTGTAACCAGTTTTCTACCAACGGGAGATATTCCATGAAAACAAAGACTGATTTTAATATCAAATAATGTTACTAGCTAAATTATTAAAAAATGGAAAGAAAATAGGAACTTTCTTTTCTGGGAATTTTTGCCACTACAACCACTTGTTCTTTTGGAAAGAAACAATTCCTAAGCTGGATTTGTCTGAAAAGTAACTATCATAAAGTAACTTCACTTTACCATGTGCTTTCTTTCTGACAGGTACGTGGGCAGTGCCTTTGATAGTGACCACAATTCCTTACACTGCACTGCTCTTAAGCTTTACATCTGCATGGGATCATTTTCAAGATGAAATAATGAAGTAGCAGGCTTAATTAGCTATTGAATTACCTATTGTAAACCTGCCAATTTTTACTTCATAAAGCTACCACCCATCTCAGGAAACAGAACAGACTGAATTTGGTCTATAAATCCTAACGGTTGTAGTTATTATCTTGAACTCGTGCAGCCTTGGTAAGTTATTTGCAGTGGGATACAGTGCCTAAAAATTCCTTTTTGCGTTCCTGAAGTTTGTAAGCCATCAAAGAATTGTTACAATCTCATCTCTGCTTTGACAGAATTGTAAAAGTGGGGTCAAAGTCTGCCTGAGCCAAAATCTCCTTACTACTCTCTGTGTGCTCTGCCTCAATTTTTATGGTAGGTGGACAGTTATTCTGTCTTTCAGTATGAAAAACTCATATTTTTCATCTTGAGATCTTTTAAAATTCACAGGTGTTCTTGATGAATAAACTGGGGAAAAAAAAGAAAAGAAAAAAAAGATGGAACCAAAGTCATTCAAACTTTGTCTTAGAAAAAAGCAAGCCCAAATCAAAATGCTTATAAAATTACCACAATTACAAGGCAAATATGTAAATAAATATAAAGTCTCACTAAGGAAATATTTTCCAACACTTATTTAGGAATGTCCCAAATTTTAACTACAGAGTTTATGTGCTCTATGGCAATAAAGAGATGAGGAAATATTAGCACGGTTGGGCAGAACAGGATTGACCCTTCTAGTCCCAGGATGGAAGTCTCCCAAATGTCACAAAGAGCCTTCTATGACAACTCAGTGTGACCCTTCTGGAGTTTGGTGAGCTGGAACTGTCATTCTCAGAGGATTTTCCTGTGGACTTTGTTCAGGAAGGAAAATTAGTCAAGGAAGATTAGGACATTCCAGACTGCAGAAACTGTCTGAAAGCTCAATGAAAATATAAACTGACCTGGTTTTTCAGAATCTAAGAATGAAGGCTATGAACTACAGAAACAAGATTGAAAGGGAAGCACTGATTTTTAGCAGTTGATGTCTCCAGACAAAAAACTGGATACTTTTCCCCAGAATAGCTTTTAATCTGACATAATTTAGTGGTAAAATAAACAAAGTATTGTCTTTTATTTCAGATATTAGAGTAGATATTTGATCCAGTTTTCACTGTTTTGCCATAATATAAAGATTTCTAAAGGCAGAATAACCCATGACGCCTTCTGAGATGCATCAGCTCCCATCACTGAGGCAGCACTTAGGAGCAAGTATCACATCAGCACTGAAGCACTCCTTCACCATACATCCAGAAAACTTGAACTATCATTAAAACGACTCACAAGTCTGTAGACAAATGACTGACAACCAGAATTCAGCAGCTGAAGTGCCCAGTACCTTAGAAATCCAGGTTAAGAATAAGAAGATGACTTTTGGAAGATGCTGACTAAGAGCGAGTGGCAGCACCTGATCCTAAAGTTCTGAGTCTTTTCCCCTTCTGGTAAACTGATGAGATTCCAGTCGAGGCAAGGCAGTCAGAGAGGGTTTTGTTGTCATGTTGGTTTTTTTTTTTTTCTTTCTTTTAACAGTCATAAAATCGTTGAAATGATATTTTTCATCTTACTGTGCTTTATTTTTATCTGACAGTGTAGCAGCAGGAACTCAGGGAATCAGTGTATTACTTTTCTTTCTACATGCTACTTTTTAAAGTACAAGTTCCCTGGGATCTGATGGTATTAAAAAAGCAGAAAGGGAAAAGAGTCAATGGGACAAGTGACAGAGGTCTTTACTGAAGGTGACAATTTTATCTTGTACATAAAAAATGATTTGAAAGTTCTCAGTTACAGGGAATTAGCATTTGGTGGCAGCAATCCCAACAGACACACGCTATTAGATTCTGGGAGTAGCAAGAATATTAGTCCTCAACACAGAATAAAGCAAATTCATCGGCTGTTTTTAGGGTGGCACTGAATTTAGTTGAAAGGCAAGGCTTGATCTACCAGCCTTAACTCTGACATGTGATGAAGAATATTTTTCATCATGTTACTTTACTGGGCAACTCTGTCATCATCTGCCCCTCTTCCTTCCCCAGCCCCAACTTACTTTAACTGCTCAGAGAACTGCTTGGTTTGCAGACAAACACCTATGAAAAATAAGATACAGGAGCATTGATTAGTGATAGTCCAGTGTAAAACTCGTTCATCAGGTGCAGAAACATTTTCCAACCTGATGAATTTCTTAGCTCATAGTAGAGTAGGCAAATGGATTATTTACTACTGATACAGCACTGAGAAAACTCAACATGAACAGACTTGTTTTACCTTGATAGGTTTAGGCTATCCACACTCCGAGTGCTAAATGTCATCCTTTTTGTCCTGGATAATATATGAGAAAAATGTTCACATTTCATTACAGTAAAAACATTGTGTAGAGAGCACAGAGCAGGCTGGAAATGATGACTTCTTTAATTAAGCCAACACCAGTCACACAGGCACAGGGAAATCCTCTTCTTTCCTGACTGTGCTAATGGATATGGATGCAATGGCTTCAAAATGGGTTTGTTACAGGCAAGCATTAAGACTTTGTTCTACAGGATGATGCACTGGATGTATGGCCAGCTCTTGCTTTGAAGGCAAGTTAAAATTTCTTTTTTATAGGATAAGATTAAAGTGGTTTTGATTGAGTTGTCATTTCAAAATTAAGCTTCCTGAAAGACTCTTGTCATACTCAGTACAAATTTAGATCTCAAAGAGTCATGGTAAACTCCTAGCATTTAAATTTAGCCAGATTCCATGCTGATATTATGAAATCCACCTTCCATTTTCAATGTACTGGATCTTAAAAGGTTGTCACTGTCAAGGCTTTCTAACATCTGAGGTCTGGAAGGGAGAAAATGGGTCTTAATTAATCTGTATTCTAACATTTCAGGTGTCTTGTTCTTAGGTTACAATGTAAGATGTAACCCAAAGTATGTGTTCTATCACCAGCTGTTAAATCCAGGTGAGGCAGTGTTCTTTCTCTTCCATGACACATCCCTGATAACCCCCTCTGGAGAGATATCTTTCTGTTAACGGGCTATCAAGCCTCACTGCATGACTCATTGTGAGATGCTCCACCCAGGGGGAGCAACCAAGCATTCCTACCTGGATATAATCTGAGGTTTGGAACAGCACACTCAGTCCTTACCTACTGGATTCCCAGAGGACAAGAGCTACATAACCACCACTGGACCTTCAGAGGAAGACCAGACCCTTCTACAGGATCACCGCTTCAACAGAACCATATGCATCACCTCAAGAGGACTGCAGCCACCATTTAATCAGACTGGTACCACCACCCTGCCCGACAGGTTGTCAGGTTGTATCCTGACTCTGTCAGTGTTTCTGTACTACTGCATTTATTTTTAATTTTCCCATTAAATTGTATTTCTGAGTTTGAGTCTCTCACTGGTTTGCTTTCAAACTAGCACAATACTGTCAACTGGAAATCTAGATATAACTATGCCAGCAGTATAGATGTATAATCTTGGTGACACTATTTTGGGAAATGTAATCATGTATGTTTTATATTGATTATTGATTTAAATCATGTGTCCTTCCTGTGGCCATTTTCAGTTTCTGAATGGCTCAGACTTACACTGAGCTCTGGGAAACCTAAGATCTTGGGCATATTTTTTTTTGCTTGGAGTTTCCTTTTTTCCTTCTATAAATTTATGGTTCATTGGGGAATGAGTGGCATGGCAAGCTGTTCAAACGTCCTACCATTTGAACTAAGCAGATTAGTAAATGCTTAAACTGCCATGCATGACTACTATTCTTCATAAATAAAATATCTCAGTGTGTTGGAAAGGAGTGCTGCACAGGACTCCCAAGTTGTTCCCTCCCCTTGGCTTGTGAGCACTTATGTCCTGGAGGATGAGTCCCTCAGCACTCAATTGTCTTCAGCGTTTTTGCTAAAAATCATATTTTCAGGCTTGCCTGAGCAGGGAAGAAGCTGCGCAGTGTTCCACTGTGAGAATGAGACTGCCACTGTGGTAGGGAACACTGACAGAAAATGGGACAAGCTGTCTTGCTTTTAGGAGGATGAATATTCATGCCAGGGGTTAGTTAGGGGCAGGTTCTGTGCTGGAAATTCACACTCCACCATTCCGCCTGATGCACAAAAGAACTCTGGAGCCCACAGGCAATGGGCAAAGACAGATTTTAACCCCAGGTAGGTTGGTCTGGAGATGGGGAACGTTTCTCTTACAAACACAACCCCTTTAACTGAAGGGTTGGCTCTTGAAGAGCTGCAACCTCAGGTGGCAGACAGCCTGGGCGCACTCAAAGGGACTCAGAAGAAAGGGCCTGCAGTGACAAGACCTAAATGAAGGAGAAAACCAAAAAGTTCAAGGGATGAAAGAAGTCCAAGCTAAGATGTGCAGAGAACAGTAACTGGTGAGCTGTCTATTTGGAGAAAGTATTGTTCACATGGAAGATGTCTAACAGCTCAGGCTAATATAGCACTTGCAACATTATCCCAAAGCACACAGAGAGAACTATTATTTTTCTTTGTCTTGAAATGTTCACGGGTATTTATGTAGCAAGAACTACTATCATCACAAAAAATACCTCCCACATGCCATAATACACAGACTTTTTGAAGACTCCTGATGGTAGGAGCCTGTCATTCACACCCACGTATTTGTGTATAGTGAAAGAACACACATTATCATCTTTGGAGAACTGAAATGTTCAGTTGTTTACCCCATACAATGTAGTTCCTGATTAAATATAAGGAATCCAAAATTTGCAATGTACTCCATCATTCAGGTAATTATGTGTGATTTTGCTATTGTTGGGTTATCTATAAAAAGGGTAAGTCACAGGCTTAACTTCTGTGTGGTACCATGGATCCTATAAATAACACTTAGGACTCAATATTCAAGATGATTAAACATTATTTAAGTCGAAGACTCGGTCTCTAAAATTTAATTTAAACTATAGTTTAAAATATTTAAATTAAATTTGAAAGAATCTTTTTGGTTAAATAACTACCTTCTATATTTTAGCAAATTCCGTGTTATCTTAAAAGCACTTATCGATAAGTTGCGAATAAGGCCTAACAACCTCTACTTTCCATTCACCTGTTATTTCTTAAATCTCAGATGGTGCAGGTCATTGATTTCAGGACATTTTTCCCCACTCCTAATTTTTTTTAAAAAATGCCCAACTGGATGGAAACCCTTAACCTTGTGTTAATTGCAGTTTAGCTTTATCAGTGAACTCGTTTATTGAATCATATAATAAACTGAAGAGAGAGAGAGAGAGAGTTTTTCTTCCAATGTAATCTGTAAACGTGGTAACTGAGTGATATTTTTGTAGCATGAATTTTAGATACTGGCAATACTAAGCCTGAGCCTACATCTTCATAAAACAGTAACTCCTTGTAAAACCAGCATGTTTTTACACATATAAAGATTATATAACCACACACCGTGCCTTTTCTTGCTACTTTCCGAGTGTTCAGCATCTGTGACCGGAATTTGGTCTTGTGTTTCATCTCTCTTGTAGGAGGAGCAGCTTCAAGCAACCCTGAGGACCCTTGAGCTGGCACTCTGCAGTGAGGCTCTCCACAGCACAAAGGCAGCGCATGGCAGCAGCCTCTCCACCAGCCACCCAAGCTCTTGACTGTGTGTAAAGGAGGAACAGTGCCGTGACTCGTTACAAATCACTAGGACCTCAAATAATCCGAGTGATCTGGAACTGCCTTCAGGCTCTCTCTACTTATTCTGGGGATCAAAGGAGCACAGTATTGCTCAGGGCTATATTTTAAATGGTATTTAGATGCCTCTGATTCAAGTGGGTGCTTAGTGAGGCTGATAAATGTGCCGAAGCATCTGAAGTCCATTCGTCTCCTGCTTTTCATCTGTAAACCTGTGCACTTTTGTAAATTTACCCCATAAAGCTATTTGCTCTAAGTGGGTGTAAGTATTTGTTATTACACATGTACCTACCCTTCTGAAGCTTTGCTTTCGGCTGCTCAGCTCCTGCTGAAAACCCAAGCGTTTCTGTCTTTCAAATCAGTGAAATGGTGAGCAGCTATGAGAACTGGTGACCATTATGTTCAGCCAAACAGCCAAAAAGTTAACAAGCTAAGAAAGACTTGTCAATAGAGAACTATGAAATTTGTTTGCTCAAGCTGGCAGCTAGAACAGACACTTCTGAATCTAGTGCTGAAGGCAGCCATCTCGCTGAAATGTGATGTCATGTATGACAGGAGCAGTGTGACAGACTTTCAGGGGGAATATTAACCTGCCAGTTTTACCACTGGTAGCAAATTTAAGAGGGAGAAGGAAAATATTAATATTGAATATTTATGAAGCATTTACTTCCTTAACTGTTTCTCCTTCTGAACGGCATTCCAGAACTAAAGCACAGTTTTAGAATGCTTTCAATGTGTCGCCAAAAAGAAAAAAACACAAAAAACTGGCAAAGTGTCAGATCTCATTGCTAAGGACCTGAGCCACCTGGTCCCTTGGGAGAAGAGATTAAGTGAGATGAGTAGGAGACAAAGAACACTGTACAATTTTGTCTGAACTTCAGAACCCAGCAGCTCTGTTTTGCAATTTCAGATAAGTACACACAGTACTGTATTTAGTTATAAATTGCTTTTCCACTTTGTTTAAACTACATGGAGAGCAGATCTACACTACTCGCCTACGTTCCAATCAAAGTCAACTTCAGTTCTTTCTTGATCATTTTGTGCTGCACATTTGCAAGCAGTGCACAACATAGTCCTGAGTATCTGATTGTATTCCATTTCATTTGTTATATGCATTTCTAGGCCAGTCACAAACAACTATATAAAATGGTGCAGCAACACTTGGTGGAAACAATGTGTCTTTGAACGTAACAGCTACAACGTCAATATCATAAATTATGTTCTGTATACACAACACTAGGTATTTGTCAAGGCTTTGGTACTTAGGTGCCTCTATTAGGATTAATATGTTTCAAGAAAGCTGAAATACTGCAGCAATTAATCAAGTTTCCATAATGAAGGTAACCTTGATTTAAGCAAATTATCCTTAAAGCTCTCAAGAATCAATGGTTTAGATAAAACTGCTAAGTCAGTAACTCTGTGGTCTGTAACCGGATTCTTGGAGTTGATTTATGGAATAATTTCCATGCCTTAGTCCTCCCCTTGACACCTTTAAAATTCAAATGTACTCACCGGTGCATACAGCAGTTCTGCAGGGGACAGCCCCGGGAGCCACCCACCCACCTGTAAGGGCTTCTCCAGGCCTGAGCTGCAGCACCAGGGGCTGTACATGTTCAGTGCAGTACAATTCCCTCCTCCTCCTCCTCCTCCTCCTCCTCCTCCTGCGCTTTTTTGGAAAAACACCTCTATGTCTGAACTTACCAGTAAACTCCTAATGGATTTCAAAGGGAAAGAAACTGGGTCATATAAAACCCTCCTATGTGTTGAATCAGCAAAAATGTTGGCCTTCTCTGGAGCATCTTAGACATGGAAGGGAGACGGAAATATTTAAACTTGCTAACAATTCGTTTTTAAAAAATTAGGCATATATTTTAGGTTATTTAATTAATGACATAAAATGAGATGAGCTAGGAAACAAACCATGATGTCCTTCCAATGGAAAAACAACTGGAAGAAAGCAGACCTAGGGAACTATTTATGTTAGATCGTACTGCATTTGTTTGGTAAATCTCCAAAAAGAAATGCAAACCAGGGACAGAGAAACAAACAATAACTGTCTTGAAGAGATGTGGCGGGAAAAGAGTCTAGGGAAGCGCCTGCTCAAATGTTTTTGCAGAGAACAAAAACATTTGCATGGAAGATAAAGTGCAAATCTATTCTATGGAGAATCTAGAAGGTGTTCTGGAGATCGTTACAAATCTGGTTTTAAAATGTTTATCTTGGTGGTGAAACACAGAGCACACAAACAAATTAAGAAAGGGGAGCACTCCACAGGAAAATTAAAATGTCAGTATGATCTGTAGAATAATTTTTTCAGGAATTTCCCTCTTGAGGCTTATAAATGTGTATTTATTTTCAAAGGTGGCACTGCTGGCCAAATTGTCAGAAGCCAGCCTGTAGAGCCACAATGGCTAGCACTACTTCTCCACTTCTCCTACAAGAATTCAACTGTCATGAGTTCAAGAAAGTCACGAGTACCAGATTCCTTACTACTCACACCCACAGAACTCCAAAGAGTAAGAAGAAAACAAAATGGAATACAACAGCAGAAGCTGTGGAAAGCAGGATCAAGTGTGAAGCGTGTCTTTTAATAAGAACAGCAGGATTGAAAATGTTCTCTTTTTTCTTCTGTTATTGAGATTAAATTAAATGAAAACAGAGATAATACAGTTTTAGGGCAATCAGGACCTAATCCTAAATCTGTTGAAATAAACACAGTATCTCCTATTGAGGCCCGTGACCATTGGTTTGGGTCCTGTGGATGAAAAGCGAATTTCCTGCGAGGAATATCAGCAGGCCATGTACACTAGAAATATAGCTAATAATGCTCTCCCAAGGAGGAGGAAATAATAAGGAAGCTTGCAGAAACAGGTTCTGAGTCAGTAACACTCCTGCTTGTGCATGGAAATCAATGATAATAGCAAAGAAGATAGCTCACCTTCCTTCAAGCCACACTGGAATTCATTGCTAATGTTAATGCAATAGTTAATGACTTGATGACATCAAATATAAATGTGAAGCAAAACTCTCAAGGCTTAATCAGAACCCATTACTTAAACTTTCTTTGGAATCTACCACTAGCTTCTTTTTTTTTTTTTCTTTGTATCTAAAAGTAATGTTCATGCCAAAACAGCAAAAAGCAGATGCCTCTTGAATTCAAGTCTGTTAGAAATGGCTTTGCCACATTTGGTGTCTGATGCTGCAGAATGCGTAAAAATAATGTGTTTGCATTTTGACAGTAGATTCTAAAATGTATCATGAAGTACTTTCCAGGAATATCCAAATACAGCATAACAAATTTAATCCTGAAATAGGATTCACAAGAACAGATCTCAATAAAAAAGTCTTGGTTTGTCAGAGAACATGAGAAAAAGCCACCAAAAAGTATCAAGCTTAACTCTGTGATCATAAAGTGCCCCCACTCTTCTGACTGGACTCCATCAATGATTTACAAGAGGCATAAAAGACAAAGGCACATATTTCTTTACATGTGAAAAACACCCCAAAGACCCAGAAAGGAAATAAGAAAATGACCTGGCATTGGCAAAGAAGAAATCACTTCTTTTCAGCCGAGCTTTGCTGTGAATGGAGTATCAATAAAGCAAAAAGATCCCCCTAGGTAAGAAGAAAGGCTAATTAGGAGAATAGTGAAATGGCTAAGTGAAAACCAGACAACCAATTAAAGGTGTGAGGCCAAAGCAGTACGGAAGCAGGCAGGAGTAAATTCTACAAGGTAAAGCCCAGCTACGGCACTCAAAGTTCAGCTTGACAGATATTACAGCTGAACTGAAAAGCCTGCTGAGGGTAAGATGAAATAGTAATGCTGAAATGAATGAGAGCATCGCACAGCAAGGGAATCCTCTTCGTAACCACGCAGGACCAAACTCATCAGTTTAGAAGCAGGTTCCATTTTCCCATGTGGCAAAACTACTTTCTGCATTTTAAATTTCACTCCTTCTGAAAAGATATTACATCCTGGGATTAGGCGAACAATTTAGTGCCATCCTGTTTAGAATCAGATGCATTCTTTTTAAAAGCAGAAGAGGTGCACCTATGAGTGGTGAAACACTGTTTCTTCCCATGAATTGTGCAGAATCTGACTTTTTATGTATCAACAATAAACCAAAGATCTTCACATGCAGGGAGGCATGAAAAATTCAAGGATTTCAATCAAAGATGGCCCTAACTTGGTTTCAATATTGGAAGTGGTAATCTAAGAAGTAATCACTAGCTAAGCTGCCCCAGATGTTAGTAACCTTCATTGCTAGACATGTGCAATTAATTTCTAATCTGAATTTCTGATGTTTGGGTCACGATCATCTGCTATGAGATACATTTTAACACTTAAGCTTTTTGTGGAAAAAAAAATATAGATTGCTGTGCTCAGGCCTGTAATGAAAGGAACTATATCTTTGGAACTTTTTTCTTTGACATCAATGAGGGGAAAACTTTGACATATATTTCTTACTTATTTCACATTCAGAGAGAGGATCATACTGACTGCTCTTTTCTTGCTGACATAAGAGTTTGATTCACTCTCTCAGTTATAACACTGGAATACAAGCACATGTTCAATTGTTATTGCCACTATTTTGGACCACTTCACAGCACCAAATTCTTCCAACAATTTGTAAACTGAGTTTACCTAAATTTCAGGCCACAGGAACAAAGAACTCCAGCACCACAGAGACCAGAATTCATCAATGCTCAGAGCCATGAGGGACTGGTTTGGAGCAGCTTATAAACACTGTTCACTTGAGCAAGAAGTGAGCACAGGAGTCAGGGTATCAGTTTCTTTCTGGAGAGAGAATAAGAATGCCATTTTGACTTAATTATGACCTGCTGCAGTAATGGAGAATTTTCCAGTGGGAAGAAAATCTTAATCCCCTGCCACTTACTCCTCCAGCATTAAAAAAGCAGTGTGATACACTCCAGATGTCCTGTAAAAAATTTGCTGACGCACATGTGGCAGAGAAGCACAACTGCTGAGATTTTAAGTCAGTCCATCCAGCCCTTCATCATTCTGCAACCTTTAGATCTATAACCCATTATTCCTGTCATATCTGGAAGACTCAACATGAATCTGAATTTCTTCATTCATATCAATGGAGGGCTAACCTTGGTAACGTTAATCTAAATTAATGCTGTTACATCCACTGCTGCTAAACAGTACAATAAAGAGATGAACAGTCTTGCACAGGAAGCTTCAGCATCCTCTTAAGAAATTGTCTTGGTTTTGAAGTGATGTTTTGTTTTCAGATACAGTGTAGAATTAACACCTACTACTACAGCTCAGAGGTAATACCTACCATTTTAATACTTACGCTAAAATTACCTCTGTCACGCGGTTTGCATGATGTGTCTGAGGGCTGTCCTTTTTCTCTAGAGATATGAAGTTCAGGTTTCACATGCTCTTTGGCTAGTAAATTGAAAATAATAATAATTTTTAAAAGATATTTTGGAAGTTAGCCATTTTATTTTCACTTTTTTGATTAAAAAAAAAGAGAAAAATAAATTATATCCTACCAAGATTTTCAGCATTTTCTGTCTGCATTCTGTCTAGAATTAATGGAAAAACACCTTTCTCTGTGAGATTCTGGCACTTCTTTCTTCAGTTTCTGTGACTTCTAAGGAAAATTGAGCTAATAATTAATCAAATATGGAAAATTATACTTAGAATTTTCCTGATTTCAAAATAAGTTGTGTGTAATTTCTGGACAAGCATTTCTCCTTCCTCCAATCAAAGTCATTCCAGTTTTTATTCCTATGTGTATGTATGTGTGTGTGTACGTGTGTGTGTGTGTGTGTGTGTGTGTGTGTGTGTATATGATTTTTAATTCTTTTATTGACAAATAACTGTGAAAAATCCTTAAAAATAATTTTACAAAAAGAGGTCATATATTTAAACATAAATCTAAGACAAGTAACTGTTTAACACCTCTCAGTTCCTACCCAACTAGTAAAATGGTCAGCAAATAAGTCATAGTTTAAAATATCACTTGTAAAACTATACTCCTACTAATGCAAAAATACTCATTAGTTACTATTTTCCACATACTTTGAAGTTAGATGCATTAAAAGGTAAGAGGGAACAATCCTCATAACAATCTGTGGAAACAATTACCTTTTTTAGCCTAGATCAAGGCCTCAGCAGTGTCCCTTGTTTATCTGTACAGTGTTTAATTACCTGGAAGGATGAAATACACACAGCAAGGCTGCTCAGTGGCAGAGACTCACAGAGCTGCACAAAGAGGACAGCTGCAGCAGGGAAGTGCACCAAGGAGACAAAGATGCTGAGGAGGGAACTTCAGCGTGCCAATAATTGGCCCTCATCACATTTTTCTAGCTTTTTCTTAGCAGTAAAAATATGAAAAAAATTCTCCCTGGCCCTGATGTGTTTGTAATTTACACATTTCTGCTGGTATTTGCAGGGCAGAGGACCCCCCGATAAGTGAAGGCTATCAAACCACGGGAAACGAAGGCAACTAAATGCCTCCAAGCTGAACCAGCAGGTTTCCACATTGCCTGTGGATATCCCCCAAAACAGCTGCCAAATCAGCACCTGACATATTTCCTGACATGACAAACTAATGCCAGAAGAAGCACAGCTGTCTGTTTTCTGGAGAGGAAGGGCGTGCAAGTCATTTTGGGCAGCAAGAGAGACGCAGCCTAAAATCCTACGGCTCTGTGTACAGCAAGGAGACAGGACTGGCACAGGAGCCATGTGGAGAGCTCTGATTCTGCTGAAATACCCTTGAAAACTGAATTCAATGCCAGGCCTGTGCCAGCAAAGTCCTCACAGATGATCTGGTGTGTAATATATTGTTTGACTGGCTTATGAATCAGCAGATGACTGACAAGGAGAGCTGCCAAAAGGGTAATTACATCAGGCTTTGTAATATTAACTAAAAAGCAGAGAAAAATGAAGCCTGATAGAAGTAATTCATAACTTTTATCACTTGTCATGCAGAATCTATAAAGTGCAGTGCCAGAATGTATATTATTTTGCTATAAAGTTGCTATAAAGATCAGTGTTAACTGCTGCTGGAGAACAGTGGTAATTTGTCCTCCACTTAACCTTCTCCTAAGCCCCTGTCAAACCGATTCCAGCCTGGTACAAAAACATTACCTGTAGAACATCTCCCAGACCATCAGTATGGGAATTGCAGTCCTGCTTTGCCACAAGACCTGATGGGGTCTACGGATGGCAAAGCGTGGGTGCAACTAGAGCTGAGTGCCAGAAAAACCTGAGCTGTGCACGGTAACTCCTGATTCCTTACCAAAATTCCATTGTGCGAACAGCCTGAATTTTGTTCAAGATAGTCCTGTCTGCAGCACACTCAGCACAGGAACTGGAGATTTATCAGAGCCTTGGACTAGCAGATAATGGCCTCCACTTGAAAAATAATCCTGGATGCATTAGTGTAAAAAATTTCACTCTCCAACCCAGGGTCTGTTCAAGGACCACCGTCCCTATCGTTGAACTGAAATGATTTTTTTCTTTTTTCTCCAGCCTATGCATAAGACCTTCCAAGCATGTCTCAAGTGGCCAAGTCTAGTAACAAAAAAAATCTCCATCACGTTAGTGAATCAAATCCGATTGTTCTACTTTTTCATGCCAAAACTATAATTCCCACATCCCACCCTAACATTTGATTTGGAAACATAAACACCTTAATTCAGCTCTAGTCCATGGTAAATATTGAAGGAATATAATACTTTAGAAAAGGCTTTTTGTTCAGTTTAGCTTTCTATTATAGTTACAATTTTTTTAGCAGAGACATGACTTTTGAAGACTAATTTTCATTAAGTCTTACTAGTAAGAAATATGCCTTTACAGGGGAAATAAAAGTAGAATAAAACCAAAGCTATGACAGGGAGAAATGGTAGTGTGAGTGCAAGAAAAGATGACAAATAGTTAGTGATATTTACAAAAAAGCAGCTGTTTCTGCTTACAGAAGAACAAAGAGGTGTAGCACTAAGTGCTGGGATTGTACTGGTTAATGTATTTCCATGTCTGTGTGCACTTGTATTTCATGATCTGCTAAAAATACTCTAATTAAAGCTGTTGACCTAGAATGAAGTAAACTGAGCAATAAATAGAGCCTATCTAAATCAGAAATTAGAATGCAGAGTTGCTACACAGTGTTTCTTAATTCAGTGAGCGTGGCAAAAAACATAATATAAAAAATAAAACTCCTTGTAAGTTATCAGTGTAGTCAGATCCTCACAAGTGAAGTATCTCCAGAGCAACATAAACCCCCCCAAAATCTCAAAAAAAACAACAAAAAACCCACCATCAAAAAAAAATCAAATGCATCTGATTCTGCAGGAGTTTTCTCCCAAGCTCTCATGCTGAAGTCATCAAGATCACTCATGAAAGTAAAGATTTTGCTTTAAGTCTTGGTCCTTTGGAAGAAAACCTAACTCTGCCTTCACATCATCTACCTTGTAACAAGCTTACAGGGAAGCAAATACTGAACCTATGACTATGTCCAAAAAACTTCAACTGAATGAACTAAAAAATTACTTTAGTGCTGTACAGGGAAAAGAAGGTGGGAGTAGAAGATCAGTGGTTCACTCCACACTGCACAGCCCAGTTTAGACAACTAGAAATAAAATAAGCAGTGTTTTATAGGAAAAAATGATACCTAGTTGTAGCCAGGGCAGAAGAAATTAAGTTATGAGTATCTGCTGCTGGGGAGGAAAACATGATCAGCAGGATTTGTGGCAAACATTCACAGAAGATGTCAGTGTCAGGAGGAAAAAATGAAAAGAAAAGCTGTGTATTGCATCTTTGCCAGCTTTCTCCTATGCATTTCTTCCTTTTTGCACTAGGATTGTTTTCTGCCCTGGGCAAAACTGTGAGTGCATAATCCACTTGATCTGCCTGACCACACAAGAGTCTGGAGTATTCGTAAAATTCTCTGAAATGCAAGCTCGGTGTGCTGCATGATGTGGTGCTCTGTGACTCTAAGTCACAAGGATGGGTTTATTGCTCTTTTTGATGACTGAAGAAAAACTAATCTTCTGATGAAAAAAGAAGACATTTACATCTTTAAAAATTACTGCTTATATATAAAGTTTACTTTTTAATGTGTATATATAATACACACACATTCTCTCTCATAATCTTTTCATCTGTTTGTGTGCATAAATGAATGAGCAGCACTGTTTTCTTCTTAATATACTAAAAGGAAAGTTTTGTAAAATTTAGATGGGTTGGCAAAATTAGTGCATTTTCAACAGCCTCAGTTTTTGTAAGATAAGCCTTGATCTTCTTCAGAAAGGCATTCCAGTGATTTCTTTTCCTTTGTTTTAAGGTCTACAGTGTTACCTCTGGAAAGGTAATAATGGAGCAAGATGAGAAGATTCCTTGCTCGGATCCTTTTCCTGAAATGGAGGCTTGTTGTCAGCAATCTGTAGTTGTAAAAAGCTATAGTCAACAAATAAAAACTTAAAGTCTTTCAGCAAATATTTTTCCTTTATTTCGTGCTACTAAATTAAAAACAAACATATAAACAAAGAGTCAAATTCCATTAAATGGCAAACCAAGATATTTCCTGTTCAGGACAATCTTTAAAGATGTGACAACTGGTTTCAGTATCAGGTGTCTCTTTGACATAGATGGCAGTTGTGTGTTTTGAAATATTCTGCCTTGTCTTGAACCAAGGCAGCCACTTGAAAAATAAATTGAGAGCATTAGTGGGATAAATGGGCTTAAACACTCAGAGCATGTGATCTATTTCTGAGTACACTTGAATTCCTTTGATGAATACACATGTAACTACCCAGTTCTACTCTACCAGAGGTTAGAGTGGAATGATGTTTGCCTACCCTGACAGTATTTTTTTTTCCTTTTGTTTAAATGGAATCTTCTCTATTTCAATTTGTACCCATTGCTTGTTGTCCTTCACGACTGGAGTATCTCACATTTCAAAAGCATTTTACAATTTCAGTCCTAAATGTACTTATAGCCAGCTTTATAAAAATTTTCTGTGTGCAAACACAGTCTCAGATTAAATAGCTCCCAGCCTGGTATTTCCCTTGACATATTTATCAAGTACAATCATATCCCTCCTTCCATCTGTGTTTTGCTAAACCAAACAAGCCAAGCTTGTTTACTCTCTTGCATGATATTCTTTCCTTTCTCTGATCATTCTGCCGTTCTTTGTCTGCTTCAGTGTGTATTAATAGTTCTCTAACACAAACAACCAAAATTCCACATAATGCTGAATGAATCTGCACTGCAGGATGGTAATAACACTTCACCTTTTCTAAGAGGGTACTGACTTGTGTGTTTACAGCTGCAAAACATTAATAGTCTTAAAATTAATAATATCCATATTCTCCATCCTAAACTCTACATTCACTTTCAGTCAGATTAGACGATCAGCAGGTTCTGTTGTGCAAAACAAAACATAAAAAGCAGGGTCATTAATCCTGCTTTTCTAGACTGCAGAATTGTATTCTATTTTACGTTTATCTTTGCATCTTATTTTCTTTTATCCATTGTTCCAAAATCAAAATCCTGGAACAATACTAACAGATCTGTGATTTTTCTAGATTACACTTTTTCCTGTTATTTTCTTAATCATACTTGGCCTCCTGCAGATTCCAAAATGGAAAAATTTGAAGACTTGTACTTCCATCCAACTTGACTATTACTTTTCAGTGACTGATTCTGACACTGTAGAATAAAGGTCTTACTTTATTATTTTGTTTAATGATATATTCAGCATTCTAGAATCATCTGTGTAATCCCAATGAAAATTAAACATAAGGCAGTTTATCCTTATTCCTACAATTCTTTGAACAACTCCACAAAACCATCAGATGGTTGCATGACACGGACAATTTTCAAAGGAATAGACTCTCCCATGTGCTCCAAATCCCTCCTGCCCACAGCACTTGTGTGTCACCTCACTCTTCCCCAGCGTGTGAATTCCAGCAGAATACTGTCAACGCCACATTTCCTTCCCTGCTGGGCTGGCTGCTGTGAAACATCATTTTGAATCATGGTTAATCACCACCTGCTTGACCACCACAACTGTGTTGTATAGCTACCAGATGGCAGCTACACAAAGTACACCCTGGCAGTTCTTCTCTACCTACTTATTAGTGCTGCATTCTCCAGGAAAACAAAAAAATGCATTTGGATCCTGTCATTTGTCTGCATTTTGCTTTACTTCTAACAGAAAGTTAACACACAACAGACAGATTTAGGTCTGTGAACTTTATTTCCTTATTAAAATACTGGGTATTTTCTTGAGTTTAACTAGTTGGGCACTTTTTTGCAGAGGATATAGTGCATTATAAAAACAGGTCAGGAGGGAACCACTAATAGTCAAATGCAACATATGGGTTTTTATACACCACGGCTGAGAATTTCCTTTCTGTGTAGAACAGTTAGGGTGCTAAATGACACTCAAATATATACATTGTGAGACTTTTCACTGCCTAACACAAATCCTGAAAATAAGACTCTAGAGTTTCTTCCAGAACAGAAGGCAGTGATGGTCTCAGAAAAGTGCAATGGACATGCAAACAGCAAAGACCAGTCATCTCTTCTCAATTTGCTTTTAGAAGAGACTACTTACCATCCACAAGAGTTTTTGAAAATTAAGGAGCTGTGATGTTTGATTAGGCCTTTTCTTATCTATGGTCAGGTGGGAGGCTGTGGCATTCTCACATCAAAACAAAATACACCAGACTTAATATCTTCTTACTTACAGGATACTACATTTTTTTCTAGTCGAGAAAATACTTGAAAACAATGGAAATCTAAGGATAAACACAATTTTGGGTGCCCTCATTTAAAGCAGAGCACCTTTGACTTCCTGTGAAAACATGGAATAAACGTAAAACAGTTTCTGGAGAAACTCAAGAGAAATATTTGTCACAGTCTTCAAAATCATCCTAACGGCAACGAAGTACTTAGAAGAGTTTTTCTGAATAATGCATGTGCATCCAGGTACACACTGGAGGTTTAATTGATGAAATGTAGAAATAGATGATCATTAATCCTGCATTTTTCATTATCTCCCTTCCTCATTGAGCACGATGCTCCTTAGATCAGGCTGCATCTTACCAGTTTCTCAGATCTTTCAAACAGCCATGACATAGGTATTCATTTTTAATTCCACCCCCATCAGACAGAGAACTTCCAGAAACAAAGTTACCTTTGTTAAGACATACATATTATATCAAAAGGGCTGTAGAGAAATATTTATTTACTGCACTCAGTACTTTAAAAAAACCCCAAGGAGTTAGCCACGAACACAGAAGACTACCCAGGCTTTCCTTCAGTATCAAGAAAGGCACATATTCAATGCTATAAGCAGTAATGAATCCATGAAATACTTTTTTTTATTTATTCAAGGTGAACGTGACCTGCGTGAGCAACAGCCATGAAGTCATATTTCTGGAAGTATTTCATTCATGGGAATATTGATAGATAAGCATTTGAAAGTGAACTGAACTGAAAATAGACAGAAAAGCCAGAGATTAAAAGCTCGGAGGATTTTTTTTCTACTTGTCAGTACCAGTATTTGACAATGCTTTACTAGTCATTTCACTGTAATGGTAATAATAATTTTATGCAAAGAGAACAGCTGAAATGTAACTGTCATGTATATAATTTATTTACACATATATTTTTACATTATATATATATGAAAATAGATTTCAAACATGGAATAAGCTTCCATCTACTATAAGGGTGATTTCTTGCCCATGAATATTTCAGTGCAAAGTAAGTCTCAAAATCTGTATCCGTGACCCTGGCACAAGGCAGGTACTAATGGAAAGTGTTGATTCCACAGCTCTTGGGAGGCATCATGAGTACAGTAAAAGGACAAATGTTGGCAACAGAAATAGCAAGAGTGCAAAGAAATTCCACTGTATTCCCTTTGAAATTCCACAAATTTCCCTTTGATCAAACACTAGTACCAAATTTCTTCTAAACATTTGTATTAATAAATTTGAAATAACAGACAAAATTAGTGACATCTTCTGAACAAATAATGAGTTAATCCAACACCTAAAATTTTTGTATTAATCAATCTTATGTTGTCATTTTATGTCAGATATTTCTTAGAACCAAGGCAATGAAAAATAGAAACTCCGACCCATTATAAAAGAATAGTTACTATTTCTTTTGATTTTTCACACCTCTTACTTTCAGTGAATTCACTAGTAATAAAACACCATCCCAGAAAAATCAGCCTTCTTCTGTATCAAAAAAATCAGCTGCATGTTTCAGAATGAAAGAGGAGTATAACTAGGTCCTTGAGACTTCAAAAAATTATGTTTTTGTCTCCAAAGATTGTAAATAGAATTGGTGTGTATTTCTTCATAGTGATTTTTTAACGAATCCTCTGAATCTCTTTCAAGTTCTTCTGCATTAAACTAAAAATGATTACCTATTTACCCTATTTTCTGATCCGAAGGCAGTGGGAGTTACCTTAGCTCATGTCACAGTCTCTGACAAGAAAATTTGGGGCACTTGGTGAGAAAAATTTGATTTTCCACATTTTATATGTAACAGGTGTGGACCAGAGTTCACATCTAGACAAAATATTTCAGCATTTTGTGTTTCTCTCTGTTCTCAGAAGGAGCTCTTCATTATGGGCTGAAATGAAGGGCAAAACTTACGTGAGTTCCATGCTGCCCAGACAAACCCCTGGAAAAGAACGGCTGAAATAAAGCCACACCCACTGAGAACAGATTGAACAAAAGAGCTTTGAAACAGCGTTCTCTGATTTGCCCCTTTTGCAGACTTGGTGAATGCTCTTTATTTTCCCAGTGTGAGAAATACTGATTTTATTGCAGCTCTGCATAGTTCATTCATAGCTTTGCAGTGACAGAAATAGTTCCCATCTTTTCAGTTGTCTGAATCTCCATTAGAAATGCTCATGAGTTGAAATCTGCTTTTCCTCGACTGCAAAGGTTCTACAACACCCTTCCATATAGTAAATATTGACTGACTTATCACGATAAAAACACTCTCCCCGAGTTAAAAGCAATTTAAGAGTTAAATATTACAGCTTTGTGAATTCCCATGCAACTACAAGGACTGTGTAATTTTTTTTTTTTAAATTGCAGGTTCTATCATTTCAAACAAAAATAGCACTTCTCAATACTCTTAGAGCTGCAACGAGGGATAGGATATATCAATTTGATTAGAGGAATATTTTCCCTCCCTCGAGATTGACTTCCTACACATCTCTTGCAAAATGATTCATAGGAGTCAGTCCTTTGGAATTGCAAATGGGGTATGGGACTCCTTGTCAGCTGACAAATGGGTGCAGTCACATTTAAACAAAGAAAGAAAAGACAGAAATCATACCAGGGAAGAGATTAAACTTCACTCACTCTAACCACCATGATTCCAGTTCCCCACACTCATTCATTGTTGTGATTACTCTAATTAAGCAACTTCAATGGCTTACTGGGTCTCCTAGTTAATACATGTGTTATCAAAAGCACATCTTGCCTCCCCGCGGTAGCAGAAACTGGGACAGGAGCCACTCTGGCTCACAAAATATACTATAGTAGCTGTTCTGCATTGCTTCTGCTTGAAATTTTGCTGTACAACATATTTAGCCTGCTTGAGGAGCAAACTTGGAACAGCAACGTGGGAATGTCATTCACCTGTCATGTAAGCTGAACTTAATTATACAATAATTGCACATCCGACACGCCGAGAGTGAAAGGAAGCAGCACTTCCTTGTACTTCCCATGACACAAACATGTATTATTCATTCCCTTCGTTACTATACTGAGGTTCTGTTGCAGGCATTACCATTTTGCTTTAAGGTGCTATGAGTAATTTATTAAGTAGTGATGCAGATGTTTATAAAAATGCTAAACTGGAGTCTGAAATGAATCATCGCAGGGAGAGCATGAGACTGACAGACTAATCCATAGCCAGAAAAAAACAGAGAGTTATTAAGGTTGGGCAGGACTGCTCTCAGGAAATTTTGGCAATTTTTTCACAACTCGCAGTTAAGATACTTACCAAGCATCTGATTTTAAAAACAAACAAACAAACAAACAAACAAACAAAAATTCTCCTAAAAGTCTGAAGAAAGAAATGGGTCAGGGTTCCACAATACATGGTACTGTGCTGACTACCCCCCACAGCTGGATCTTATCCTTAAGTCATTGAATAGATTATTATGCAATAGGAGGGATTTCATGGGAATCACGACAGAGGTGACAACTAACAGAACCAGAGAGGAACAATATGCAATTGAAAAGCAAAGATATGCACAGCTGCTTGGAAAATTTAAAGGATTTGAAATTTTGTTTTAGATTTGTACCATAAAAATCCACAGCTAGTTCATTATACACTTCTCTATCTCAAAAATGAAGATTACATTATTCAGTTGCCTCAGTTTAATGTAGTCCATCCTGAAAAAATCATTGCAGAACAGGAAAGAAAAGTGTTAAATAGACATATTAGTGAAAATCAGCATCCTGAATGGTATTAAAAACTTCCCCAAACAGCTGTTAATATACTTACTTTCAGCTTACAAGATTTTATTCTGCCTGATTGACAGAAACAGAAATGAGCAGCTGCACTCTGTCTAAGAGACATGAGATATCCTGTTGTTTAAATTAGTGACAATAGGTCTTGTGTAAAAACATAAACATAATTTTTTAAAAGATCCCACATCCCTAAGTGCCATAGGATGAAGGTTTAGCCAGTGTGGAAAGAAACTGCTCTTTAAAGAAAACTGCAGAGAGTAAAGTGAGAAAATAAGAGCTTTTTCTCTACCTTTTCATTCAAGAAACTACCTGGCCGTATAAGAAAAAGGAGCCTTGCCTCCTGTACTCTAAATTTTACCTGTATTGGTACTGTCAAAAGGCCTCTTTTAGTCCAATTTGGGAGAAGTTTCCAGCCAAACTGTAGTAAGATTGTCAGACTAAAGTAATCATAAGGAGAAATCACAGATTCAGCATACAGAGGGCAAAAATGAATAGGAAAAGTCCCTTAAATCTTCATCAACTCACCAGAATATCATTTCCTTTTCAACTCATGGAGAAGCATGAGAAACTTCATCAGTTTACACGACAGAGCAAAATGCCTGAGCAAATTGTGACAACGGACCCTGCTGTACGATTTAAACACTAAATATTGCAAGTAATTAAATGCTCCTCCACAGCTTCCTCACATCTCTGTTCAGACACATGTATAGCAATACACATATGCACTATATATAAAAAAAGTTATTTTTCTGTTTACACGAGAACATGAGTAAATATAAATTGTGTCCTGCTTCAGCTGTCTGAGCGGGATATTCACACAGTCGGCTTTATTCAGTTGAGACACACGAGTGAAACAGAGCCTTGTCTGCCATATAGTCAGTGACAGCTAAATGACACTTGAGTGGGTTGACTCATCCTCTGGAAACTCCCCTGACTCATAACTCCATAGGTCACTGACTCAAGCACCCACTTTTGTTCAAGTGTACTGAAAGAATAAGGTTCTTTTCCATGACAGACATCAAAGAACACTTGGATTTTGTGTCGTTTTCTACCCTAAACTCTGCAAGGTTTCACACAGAAAATTTTGCCAAACTTCTAATCGGTTTTCAGGAAGATTCACCCAAAAAAATTTGCATTCAGCAAAATATAAATAGCAATATCTCTTTTAATTAGATATGGCTTGATTAGCCAATACCCTTCACTAAGAATGACTGATTATATTACAGATGGTTAGATTCTGGAAATTCTCAGGACTAGTCCTGAGCTAGAAGCAATGCACAGGAATCCTTCAGAATTCACATGGTATTTCTAAGGCCATCACAATTATTTTCAGGGTATATGAGGTGAATATTTTATAAGTTGCCTTATTTGGATCGTTGAGTTTTATTTTAATGTCTAAAGGAAATAACTCATTCAGCACAATAATAAGGATTTATTACAGCTTTGTAGGACCAAACTAAGCAGAGCAAGCAATTGATTGTGGGGTTTGTGTGCTTTTTTCTAGTTCTCTTTTTTTTTTTTTTTTCCTACTGGGATGGTATATACACAAGGGTTTTCAGTGCTCTGCATCGACTAATGAGTGAAGCATCAATTCAAGCATACAGAACAGCTTAATGCATTCAACAGCAGCTCACTCAGGGGCATCAATTTTAGAATTTCTTCTATTCTGAAGGAGTAAAACCAATATCCTTGTATATATGACTAGATACGTGTATAGCCAAATACAGTTTCAGACGAGAGAAAGAAGAGGAATGCTGGGCCGGAGAAATGCCTTTAGATTGTTCAAAAGTAATGAGGAATATTTAATAACCACTTCTGCAGGAGTTAAAAATTAAGAAAATTCGATGCCAGTTTAGCATATTATTATTATTAATTCATCATAATGTGCGTGTCTCAGGGCCCAGTCAGTTTGCATCAGCAACGGCGTAGGACAGAGCACAGACGTTCACTTACCACGTTTCTTTAAAGCTGCAAGAGTTCCAGAGATGCAAATGCGATCATGTTTTCTTACAGCTGCTAAATTGTCACAGCTGATGTATTCCTTAATGATATGAATACAGTGAGCTACAGCTACTGGCACTCCCTAGTGCTCACTGGTTTCTTGGCATTCAAGGGCAGACTTGAAAGCATCAGACAGTGAAGGTGTGAGCTGGGAATAGTGCTATATTCAGAATGTCGCCCTCTCTTGAAGTTTTATCACAGATTTTTTAAAAATTTGTATGTTTCCCAGCAATGCCAATGCCTGTAGCATCATATAGGTATACAATCATGCAACCTAATTCAGTTTTGGCGTCTTCATTAAGAACAAAAATGCCTGTTTGTAAAATCAGATCAGCAGCACTAGTAATAGAAAAGGGATAATGAGAGAAATTAAGAAGGTTTTAAAAATTATAGCTGCATTTGGACTGTGTCTGAGTTTCACAGAGGGGTGTTAATCCATGGATTATTAATTTTGGTGAACAGCACAAAGAAATTCCCTTACACAGGTTACTACTGTGACTCTACACAAGGGGACCGCAGCTGTGAACACTCTGCATCAAGTGATGAGTTTTTACATCATCACTTTTAAACTGGATCTTGGAAAGGTGAAGTAACAACGGCTTAGCAATGTGAATCAGAACTCTCCCAAAACATGCTTAAGACTTGATATCATTAGTGCACATCTGGCAAAACTCGGCTTTATTTGCATGGAAGTACTGAGAAAACAAAGATTTCTCTCACAAGGCCATGCAATATATTGAACATCTTCTCAAGACACTGATTTCACCTGTTTGCAGAGGTATGTCAGGAATATGTGGCCGGATGAGTTGCAAAAGAGCCTTTTTTCTCAAACCTCCACCTTCAGCTGAGCCAGCTAAAGCACCGTGACCTTGATCCTCCTTACTCAATCAGCAACCTTGCCTCAGAGATGTCTTCTCACTACTGATTCTTCACAGTTGAAAGGCCCCAGAGAACACAATCTCTCCCCAAACCCCTTGCTTTCTTTCGTGTTATTTCAAGCATGCCTTTGTCTCTTTACTATATTTTATCGTCACTGCAGCAAAAATCCCACAGAAGGCCACAGCAACAGGCTGATTGGATGTGGAGAGTGATCAGTCATCCACGGCTGCAAGGAACAGTGAATCCCAATTTCATTTCAAAATCTAATGAAGTTGGCCTCTCAAATCCACTTGATGTATCTAGTAATATTAGGCTTAGATTGAAATATAAGATTTCTTCCTCAAGACCTGTCATGATCATTTGACTCAGGGTTGTTTAGAATAGAGGAAAGGAGGGGAAAAGCGGAACATGGTAACGCTTTCAATGACACAGAAATCTACTGGAATGAAGAAGGAAATAATCTTAGTCTTTATGTCCACAGCAGACAGGGACAAGAAATGAGTGCTGATTAGATGAAAGACATAAGATACAGGATACAGAAAACAGGACACAGGAAGGGGGTTTTGATTAAAAAATAAATCAGCCCTCAATGATAGAGATAATGAACTACTGTCAGAGACTGCCTGTGGAAGTCCCAAGTTGCTGTCTTTGGCAGTTTCTAAGGAAAGGATAGCCATTAATAGCAAGAATGGAAAATCCATCTCAGATGATATAGGGGAAATATTATCATACTGGACCAGGTGACCCCATGAAGTTCCTTGTAGTCCTATGCCCCCACCAGTCTGGCCATTTGTACTCATATAGCACATATTATACCATCAATTTAGTCCTGTATTTCTCACAAAGATAATTATGGACAGACACATCAATAAACAACTACAGATTTGAAGCAAAGAAAAAAGATTGACTTGGCGTTGTACTGGTATTTGAAAGAAAAACTCTATCAAGTGTAATCCTCTCCCCAAAAAGTATTGGAGCATTTGGGGTGATTTATTATTAAATCCAACTCAGGGGATTGAATGGCTGTGGTAGGAGCACGTGTTTATTTTCCTTTGCAGCATGCATTATTTATTTCCATTAAGTTTACTTTACTTTCACAGGACTAAGCACTCCTGCTTTCTGAGATGTATGGTCTTGTTACTACTGGGACATCTTACCCACTGACTTCATTGACTATTTTATCAAGCATCAGATAGAGCCATTGTATAGTCTGCAATCAGTCCTGCAGTGAAGGATCCCAGGACCTTTGTCAAGCCCCAGTGTCATTACAGCTGCTAAAATACTGCTTCGGCTTGCACGGAATGGAAGGAAGGTGGAATAAGAGTGGGTATTATTCACCAAGCTTTGCTGATTTTTTTTTCCATTTTCTTCTTTCACTATCCCTTGGCTTGTTTCTGATATCTGAACAGAGTAAGGAGATGATACAGTGCTACCCTGACAGCCTGTGCTAGCTGGAAACACAAGCATGTTCTCTGGAGGTCATTTCCATCCCTTACTGCAGGCATAACTACAGCTGGATATTCCAGGTGATTTGAAAATAATTATTTCAATGAAATGAGTGCTGCTGATGCCTTTGCTCACTGTTCACATTTTATGGGTTGAGAAGGTATTGCATCATTTAACAAATACAGCAACTAAAGTGAAAAGCAGCTGGTTATGATGAGGAAACAAACCAACACAAAGAGCAATAATAATTTAGCTCGTGATTGGAAAAAGAAATAAGTAATTGGAGACAATGATTGTGAATAAGCCTGTCATTTGAAGTGGAATATTCAATTGTCTGCTAAAGCTAATTATTGGCACGTTTCAGCACACGCCTTTCCCACTTCTATGGCCATATGGCAGCCTCACATGCACTCTGAGCACCTACAAGAGGTCTCATTCAAATTACCTCAAGCACTTATATAATGTTTTCTATATTCAGAAATCTGCAAGATTCTTGGCTGGATACAATCCTGTCTTTTCAACACCACCATAGCGAGAGCACCGGGAGCCGAGCAGAACCTCTCTCCTACCAGATCACAGTCAGACCTTGCCCTGACTGCCCTGACACAAGGTGCAGGTGCAGAAGCTGCTTTCCCCAGCTCTGCTGCTGTGTGCCAGACTCCAGCAACTGCTTCACAGCAGATATTCCTCCTTACCAGGAGTCTGAGCTGGGATGCTGAACACTATTCCTGAGTCCATCTAGTGGATAGTATAAGATAGCATATTTCTACACACAAATATAAGTACATATATATGGATTCCTAAAATATTTTTCCTCTATTATAATCATAACAATGTTAAACAATATTAAAAATATGACATTTTGGCCTAGATTTGAAAAATTTCCTATGGATTAAAACCTACCAAAAGTGCTTGAGTACTAATCTTGCTGAAGACCGAAGTTTCCTGCAAATCTCTCTGACCATTCTGGTTTGTGAACTACAAAGTTTTGCTGCTAATACAAAATGAAGGCCATCAAACTTCACCAGCCAGCTGCCAGTTCAGAAAAAAGGGGACACACTGTATCAGTTTGATGCAAACAGCTTTAAACTTTCAAAACAAAAAAAAAAAAAATCAAACCCAAAACAAACAAGCAAAAACTCAAAGCCAGGTCACATATTACTTTACATCTGCAGAAAACTTCCTTTTGCCTTTGGGTAGTAAAATTCTACTGTTAACATCCATTAATTTTTCTGTGAATACATTTTTATTCTCTTTACTTTTTTTCAGGCTATTCTTTTCCATTGCTTTTCTTGTCCCATGAGCTCTTATTACTGGAAGCTAGAGCCTAGTGTAGTGGCTGAAATACAAATATTAGTCATTCACAGTATAGGAAAGTCGGTTAAAAGCTCCACCAGGTGAAAAAGGCACCTTGAATGTCTTGTATACTCTGTTGATCCTTGGCTGAGTACTCCACAGAGGTGAGTATAGTGTGCTTTGAAGTTTTTGAAAGAAATTACCTTAATATTTCTGTTCTGGAAAAAGCTGAAGAGGAATGAATCTGTTCTTCTCCACTCCTGTTCCAGCCCTGTTTCCGAACTGCAAACATTTCCCACAGCACCACCTGCAGGACTATCTGGCTGGAGGTCAGAATTTTAATATATCTGGGGAAAGGTTAAACGTCGAATCTGGTGTGCTGCTGAAGGATGACAGTAGTGTTGTCTCTGCAGAGAGACTTACAGTCACACTTAATGCATGTAGCAATTAATTTATCAGTTTGTGTCCAGACATGCAGACACTTCAAGTGCCATATGGTGGAAGGTAAGACTCACTGCTCTTAGAGATGTTTGGTTAGAGGTAAGACTGGGTAAAACTGAAAGCCCTTTAAACCTATCTTCAGACATTGGGTTTTTTTGAAGAAAAAACTTAACTTGCACTTTAGTCTTGCCTCTGTTTAAAAAAAAAAAAACAAACAAAAAACTAAGAATAAAATATATTGGTGTTTCTAGAATTTCAAGAGAGGAGATGCATCAGATGCCTCTAGAAGAGGGAACACAAGTTATTCAGTATGTTAAAAGCCATTTCCCATGGGTCTCCCACCTGGCTTCCAGCAGCTCCTACAGAAGTACATCCTACCAGGCACCTTCTTCTTTATTTGAGATCATCATTATTCCTTACTGCTGGTGGCAGCCAGTTTAAAATATATTCTCCAGCTAAAAGACACTCTTAACTTTGTAGCTGCATATCAGCAAGAGCAGATTACACTCACAGGTCCCACATTACTGTAAAAATTACTTTTCCATTTCTGCTTTCTCATGCTCACCATTCTCACTTTAGTACTGACTTCGATTCATTTCAAATCCTACCAAAATCGTTTGACTTTAAGGAGCTAAATTAAACTACTACCCAAAGTGGCTCATTGACCCATTTAATTGTGCTTAACATTACACTTACCATTCCTTCTCACTGGTCTTAAACATAAGCCCATTGCTAATTTGTTTACATGCAATATTGTAAATTAGTGTTGTTGACAGCTACATGACAATTTCAGTAGCTGATGAAAGACCCTTGTTCTTAATGTTGTATTTTTTTTCAACAGTTCTTTTTGTATTTTTAAGAAAGAAAACAAAATTACATTGTTTGTCTGAGACTAATCAGACTAAACCATTGTTTATTATTCTTTACCTTGAACTAAAACCTTGCATTTTTTAAACTGTGATGAATTATAGGTGAAATTTTTATCCCATGTTGCCTTTTGGTGTATGATTTCTACTTCTGTTTCAAATTAGAAACGTCTCATATGCTTAGTTTTCAGTGAGGTTTGAAAACATGGTTTGAAGAATTATGTTCAGGTTTCTTTTATTTACTTCCTCAATGCTATTTCTGTGAATTCTGGAGCAAAGCTAGGCCAAGTCAGAAACGATGAATGGAAAGGGGAATGGAGATGGATGAGGGAAAGTGGTCATATTTCTGATCCCTGAAGTGGTTCTACCATGCCTTGGTCCCTCTCATCTGTGGCACCTCCTAAGCAAGGCTTGCTGAGAGCCCCTGCCAAGTGGCTGACTTCAGGTCTTCTGCTGTCTGCTTCTCTTGGCTATGGAGTCTAGGAGCCAGAAATCAAAAAATAACTCTCTGCAACATCAGCCTTGAACCCTCCCTTGTCTATGGGAAAAGTGTGCTACCAAGGGTACTGATCTTTTGCTCTTGTGGGTCTTATCCTACTGTAGAAAGAGTTTTGCAGTGTCACAGCTGCAAACTATACCTACCTTCTGTAGGAATAAAATAATGGAATCCCTCGGGAAGAGAAAATGGACTAACAGGTGATGAAAAGGACCAAGAATAATACAAGCTAACAGGGGTTAGGAATATACTGTGAAATCATTGAACAGCCACCGGTTACAGAAACCTTCAATTATTTTCACATTCAAAATATGATCCACAATGAGTGAAGGATGAGAGAATTTAGGTCGCCCAAGGTTCACATTGCAATGTACAGATTTGAAAAATTTTATTCTTTATCAAACCATGGGAAACTTTAGTTTAAATTCACTAATTCTGGAAACATCTCACTATTGAAGTTGTTGAAGGGTTTCAATTTTTTCCACACACATAAGGCAGCCATGAATATTCGTTGCTTATTTGTGACTATAAATATTTATATTTATGTGAGGATTATGTTTGCAAGAACAAGGAAAAGGCAAAGAATAGCATGTGGCAGGTAGCTCTATCATGCCCACTTCACAAAAGCAGTTTTCTTTTAACTATGAAGTGCTACAGATGCTTAAGGACTAGAAATTAACTACACAAAACAACAGAGCTAATGCATGGCCTCATCTAACAAAATATTTGTATTGATTTCTAATAAATATGCTTGTCACCTGGTAGATTGCTTTTTGGTAGATCTTTCATTACAATTTTCTTATGGTCTTGAATGAATGACTGGAGTTCACAATTGCTTTTATCATGCTCCAGAACAGATAATACGTACTAAGATACATAAAAAAATGGAGGAGTCAAGTTTCTTTGCATGAACTCCCTTCTAATGAATCCAGAATAAATTCTCTAATACACACCGTTATTTCTATTTTGTGCTTTAAATACAATGAAGTTATCAACACAGTGAATCTACCTTTGACATAGACATTATATTGTTCAAAGCAATTAACTTTCCTCAGGAAAAAAAGAGAATTTTTATATTAAAAAAAAAAAAGACAAAGGGGTCTGTAGATATTTTACAGAGAACAGTTCAAAAAGGCCAGAGTTTTCTTTCATATTCAACAAAATTTATTCTATGTAGACTAAAAGATTTTTTTAAACTAAACTCTGTGTGAGCGTGGGGCTGTGTAAAAGAATGGTTAGAACCGAGCATTCACATGGCTGGGTGGGTGATTTATCAGGCAACCAGTAGAGTTCTTCTGAATGTCTGCCACAGGCAATTTAGCTGCAAATGACTATTTCATTTTCTTGAGTGTGTGTGCATTTCTCTGGAAAAGGAGCTGGGCATTGATTTTGGGCCTCTGTATGGGTGTAAGCGTTGGAGCAGAGGGAGCCCTGCTAGTTTTGCTAAAGTAAATGCTAAAATTCACACTAAAATAAATTGGGGGGGAGAGGGGGAGGGTTTGACATGTCTTGTCAGTTCACACAATTTAAAAAGTGGTGTTGCTGACATCCATAAATGTAGAAAAGTATCTGAACTGTTCCTTAAACTATTTTTTGGAATACAGGAAGGTTTAAAAAGCCTCTCTCTGAAATTTTGTTCCCACTTGCTTACATGATTTTGCATGCAGAGAAAAAAACTTTTCATAGAGGTGCCTTGTCTCAAAACGATTTCGTTATGAGGTCCAAGAGCTACTCGTGAAAAATCTTATTCTAGTTAGTTCCAAGGAAATTGCTTTAGAAAGGGGTAGGGTGAGGCGAAAATGGTGTTCCTTCTTTGGCCAATGGTATCCTTTTAATTATCGATCCTTTTAAGAGTTTGCTAAGTAACCTCACACCTGGGCCAAGCCTAGCAGTGATAACTTCCAACAAAGGAAAAAACTGTCAAGTACTGTGGTACTTCAAATAAAAGAGTAAGGAAAATGGAAATAAAGATTAGACCTGTAATTTCAATAAAGTGTTTCTACCTCTTAAAATTTTAAGAGAAATGACAAAACATTGTAGGAAGAATGAATGATCTGACACATTCACAGATACTGACACCCTTCTATTCCTTTATCTTTATAAATTATACTCCATTAGAAATATGCTTTGTTTATGCCAACAGATCTTGATTTGATAAGGAAAGCAGGTATCACAGACAGATACACGTGGATGAGACCACCACAACCGACTCGTGCTGGGCACAGGAAGCCTTTTAAAGTCCTTTCACAATCTATGCACAGCTCATCACCACCAGCACAAGGCACATTGAGATCTCCTTTACTCTCACCCAGACTCATTGTACTTTAGATCCTTGATCCCAAGTATGAAACCTTCCTGCTCTCTCCTCTCTACCTCCATCAAGCCAGAAGATACATGACTCATGAGATTTCCAGTTTTTCACAAAGGATCAGCAAAGCATATACATGGGAGTAGGATGCTAGGGGAAAACAGGGAATAAATTAAATCACATGCATGCTTCCATACACATACTATAACTTCAGCCCACATATCTCAGTTTTACTCACAAATAATTGCCACAGCTCCCAACACTACTACAGCTTTATCAGTGCTGGCAGCCCTAGTGTAGATGGCACCCCAGCAGCTGTCAGCAGCATCACGTCTATGAAACCAGCTCAGTGCCAATCTAATTAGCACAGTGCTGAAACAGCTGCTGGTGCTGGAGAGCTGTGAATGTTGCAGCTCGTCCTACCACTAATGTCAGTGGAGCTGCAGTGGTGGGAATGTTCTGTGAATGTTCCCCGATGCAGAACAAGCCTATGCTGGCAGTGACCTGGATTTGTCTCCTTGTTGGACATAATACTTAAAGTAAGGTGTCAAACTCCACTCTGCACTAAAAATCTAATTAAGGACTCCCCATCCCACATGTTTCCCTATAAACTTTGTGTCCTGTGTTTCTGATGACAGACTCCTTCCCGTATCTGACTTTAGCATTGACTATGATCCCCCTGGTTTAAAAGAGCTGTACTTACAGTGCAACCCATGCAATTCCTGCTCAGCACTGGAGAGAACCTTGTGAAAAGGCCAAAACTATTCTAGGAACAGGTCCCAAAAGGGCACAACCTGGTTTTATCTTTTCTTAATGAGACAGGAAGGAGAACTCACTGCTTTTAAACTACTACAATGAAGTTGTATATACCTCAAAAGAGGATACAGAGAAGCTTCAATATCTGATGCCTCTCCTTTGTCACTCAGATTAATAAATATCTGTATCTTCAGAGAGGCCTTCAAGACTTGTCTGAGGAAATTACTGAAATCACTTTTGTCTTTTAAAAATGGCAATTATGTGACAAAGACTCAGGATGAGAAAAACAGATGAAATGCCAATTAAGTACAATCAATCAGACAAGAGTCTGTCAAAACAAAAATAATATTTAAACATGCTTTCTTCCTGGGGGAACAGCCTCCACCAATCTGCAGCTCACCTGTTACACAGAGGGTGGGAGGAAAAGACAGGTCAATGAGCTCACTGGAAGAGGTAGAACTTTTAACTGATGTAATTTTCTCCTTGAACAGGAGGGATAAGGGAAGATGATCGCCTCTCTGTTTCATGGGGAGTATTCCAACAGTCTTTCTAAAAACAGGGCTTGCAGTAAAGACACAGGAGAAATTTCAGGAGGGGAACAGGAAGATGTGCATCCAGAAAACACTTAGAAGAGTTCATATTTTGGAGGAGTGAATTAAACAGAAGAAAACTCTGCCTGTTGTCTAAATTAAACCAAACAACCTTTTCTCTTGGCGTACAGCAGAGCTATAACTCAGGATGGAGTATGATTTATTGCAGTGAAAACAAATTCCAGACAAGAATTGTCACTTTTCCATCCTTGCATAGCATAAAAGGATCCTCTTGAGTACTGCCACTAAACAAACAACTAGTGACCCTTTGCTGCAGCTGAAAGATTCCCATTGTCTGCAGTGAACCACAGAACATCAGTGATCCACTTAAAACGTTACTGTGAAAATCTTCCTCAAAAATTCCCATTTATTTGTCAGTACTTACACGAAACAATAGCAGACCTTGCATTTACCTTTGCAGGGCAGGCTGGGTGTGTGCTGTATCCAGCTCTGCAGTTCTGGGGGTAAATGGCCATTTCTCACTCAGCAGCACCACCAGGGTCTGCAAAATCTTTGCCCCTGCCCCATCCCCAAAACATGAGGGCCAGAAATCCCAATTCTGGACACAGAGCCGTTCCAGTGCATCAGGAATTAAGAGAATCTGTCCCCTAACGTAGCAAGCAGCGCAGATGGCCTTCTTCTAAAGCTCCTGCTGGCACAGAGTAGTGGCAGATTGTTCAAAGAGGGATAGATTTGGGGAGCAACAAAGAAGCCAAGGATAAAAGTACCATCCAGCTTTGTTCCACGTGCAAAAGGAAGTCTATTATGTGTCCCTTTTGTTTCCTCTGTTGCAGGAAGCGAGAGATTTTAAAGGAGTGAAGTTTAAAGACAGGTGATATAAAAAGTAAATATTTTGCTTCTCTTGGCTCCACAGAAATTAGGAGCTGTCATTCCACTGAGATTTCTTGGAGAGAATTTTTAATGTAAGGCTCTGATGGTTTTGCTGCTTCACAGATATGAATACCTGTAAGGTTTGAACTCTCATTTCACTTTTAATCACTTAGCAGATCCATTGTTCCTGAGAAAACCAAAGATTCTTTAAGCTCTCCTCTGTGGGAATATTTGAGCTCTTGCCTTTACATACCTAGAAGTGATATGCTCTGTTCTGCTAGCTGAAAAGAGGAATTCTGCTTTAATCCCAGTTATGCCGTTGTAGGAATGTAAGGATTTACACACAAAAATATATTTTGCCTGTTTATGTCCACACTCACTGAACCTCCTGCTGATATACCCATGGGAAAAACAGGGAAAATGGTGCTTTTAAAGTATATCCACGTGGTTACTCTGACCAAATAAAATTGCTCTTTATAAAGACAAAGAGCATAGAAAATTTAAAAACCAAATCAGCATTAAATAGTGAAATCTTACAGATGAGAAAAATAGCCATGAAAATTCCTTATTTCAGTAGCAGTCTCATGTCTTGTCCAACTCTTTCAGTTTCACATTGATGTCACTTCACCAGTTAATAATTTTTCCCTGTTACTTGCGAGTTAGCCCAGCTTTATATTTAAATACCCTTTAAATGCATGTTATATAACTTTCATTATTAAGTTGATCTGTTAGGAAGTATAACTCTATCTGCTGTTTGTGTGGTATTAAATGAATTACATGTCAAATAAATTAACCTATGATATAATTAATAAAACTTAATGAGGATTTTCTGATATTTGCACTACAGCTAGCTTCTAGTTGGCACTTGAATGTCAAAGCAATGAAGGGCCTAAAACTCAGTTTTGGTTTTTTTGTTGACAGACCTAAATAGAAATACCCTCCAGTAATGCCAAGAGTTCATGCACAATCTGCCAGCTAATCTTTACAGTAAGAAAAATGTGGGGGAAAAAAAACTGTCTTCAAAAGTTTTCCTTGCCACCAGCTTGTATTTTGAATTAATATGCTGATCCTAAATGTCGTGGTTCACCAATAAAGTACAAATGGAGGAAGACACAATGGAAGTCTTTCACTCCTTTTGGCAGAGGAAGGCAACAACATTTTAGCAATTTGGTCATCTGTGCTGTCACCGTGAATGATGATAACCCAGTTTAATTATTAACTTCACCTTATGAAAATAAGAGAAAATGTTCTACATTCCTTGGTGAAAAAAGAAAAAAAAGAAGAAACAAGCTAAAAGTACATTCACAGCAACAAGTAGTGGATTCTTGCAAAGTTTTTCTTTAACCAGACTACCCAAAAATATTCCTATTGTGAGGGGTTTTTTTTTATTTATTTACTTACCATCTTTCTCCTTGTGATCTCCATTTACCCAGATTGAACAACTCTGACAAAATTAAGCAAGAGGGAAGATACAAATGAACACACAGCAACAAAAGGGAAATCAAGCACCCCTTGGCTGTGCTTGCTACAGGCACTGAATCCAACATTCAGAGCCTCTCTAGACAGCAGAACCTGCAGTGGGAGCCAAGGGGCAGAAGTGCAGGTGATGGGAACTACTGACACACTGACACACAATAAACACAATCTACAGAGCTGGTGCTCACCTATCCTACCGTACTTCACTTTCTATTTTTACATATACTCTGGAGCAGAAGGCAAACTCCTAGTAAATAGTAGGATTTTTGTTTATGCCCATGCATTTCCTACTCGCTCTGCAGCTTCTCGCTCACAAAAGCTCATTCCTGTACTTTACACTCAGGCTGCAAAATACCTCACTTTTCCTTAGTATAACTTCTTTTTTTTAAAAAAAAAAGAATGCATTATGGAAGTTATTCTATAAATATGAATAATGTATTCCACTGAGTCATTTTTTTGAATGGAATAATAACTAAAAGGGTATTTTTTACCTTTTTATATTTTATTTTTTCACTCAGAGAAGGGTGATGGAGGTTTCCTTTAAGATACTTCCACAGAATAAACTTATCTTGCTATAAATTACCTAATATCTTTATAATTTCCCATTTAAAAAGACAGAGAACATCTTGTTTAAATCCTTCCCTCGTGCTTCAAAAATGTGACAGAATGGAAAGAATACTTTTTGTCTAAATTATCTGAATATTTATCAAGGAAACTGATCTAATTTGGGGACCCTATTTTACATCTGACACTTATAAAACATGTACAAAGGAATTTTTTACCCATTAAGTCATATTTTATGGTATAAAAAGGTACTGTTCTGACAAAATAGTAAAGGGACACGCAGAGAAAGGTTTTTGGTTCTGAAGTAGTCCTCTGCAGACTCACCCAAAGTAGTTCTGCCTTTGCCAACCCAAGAAAAATGCAGGAACTTGGTGGGGTGGCTGGGGGTGAAGGTGCCTGGACATGAGTTGCCTAAGATTTGATGACTGAGACATCTTAAACCCTCATCTCAATCCAAGGTGGTCAAATTGGTATGGGCCAGACCACTCCCCTCTGAAAAAGTGTTGTGATCAAAGCTAGATGGCTGCAACAGTGCATGTAAGGACTTTAGGGGAAAATTATTTAGTGAGGTGTAGACAAAGGACAGAGATTTGAAAGTGCTGCGTTTGAACTTGTGAATGATTTCATTCCGTGCTCTGTTTGTAAATGATTCCTCAGTACGTGCATGTAAATTTGAGACTTGTGCCATGAGTCTAAACTTATTTGGCCATAAAAATAAGTGGCACATCTAAGTCAAGAAGATTGTACTGACACAAAGAGAAAACATATTAAACCACTTTGCACATGGCTAAACTTTAGCCTCTTCCCCTGGCCTACAAAATGTCCCTACTGCTCCCTGCCATCTCATTAGTGGCTCCACGTGCTGGTTAAATGAGTCATCCCTCTATGAAATGAACTACTTATATTTTGAAGTCCAGTTTCAGGTTAGTTCTAAATTTTAAACCAAAACTAATTAAATATTATTACTGCAGCATTCCCAAGGAGACAACGATGGGATGAATGATGAGATGCTATGGTTTGTTTGGCTGTACGCACACACATGTACACACATTTGAATGAACAAGTGAGTAGAGGAAGGGAAGGGGTGGAAAAGACTTGCTCATCCCGACAGAGGAGAAGGTATGCCACCTTTGGTTAAAAAAAAAAAAAAATCAAGCAAATTAATTCTCCTTGGGAAAATGGTGTGACAGGCACTGAGTCACAACTGCTGTGGCAGAGCTGCACGTTGCTCATTCCTCAGGGAGGAGCAGACAGGCACAATCTCGCACTCACCTGGCAAACTGAAGAGGAAGACGAGACAAAGAACTCCAGTCTCTTTCAATATTAGCCTTCATCTTAAATGTCTGTTATCTTGTAGCTCATTAGGTGGTATTATGTTGTCATAAAGTTCCTTAATGTCACAGAACATTGCTCCCAAAGGTGAAGAAGGTTTCGGTAACAAGCAGGGGCTTCTGTGCTTTGGCTGATGATTAAAATAGCCTGCCAGCCTGTTCGAACAAGGCTCTGGTCATAAACTTCTTTCTCTTCTGTGATTTCACCTTTTCATTAGAAGAGAGAGCTTTGTTCTAGGCCTGTGGCAGCGAGCTGGGAAAATTGGGCTTCAGCAAAATACTGAACATTCAAAAACACATAACAGAAATTGCAGGGAAATACTTCTCTGAAACTCGTTCCAAAAGCCTGGCTGGACATTGTGTCCTCACATCCAGCATTACACTTACAGAAGCAGTAAGAAAAATAAATTGTGCATATAAACCATACACAAAAAAGATTGGGGGGAAAAACCCAAACAAATTGGCTTCTTATCTGTTTACTGATGACTTCTTTATAATTTTAACTCTCTTTACGTAGAACTAGACTTCATAAGAGGTAGCTTCTTTTGCCTTACTTTGTTTCAAACCGCTGATACATCCAGGCAGATTGATTTTTAAATATAGGATCAGGGAGAAAAATATGTCTCTAAACACAAAAGTCCTAATTTGAGTGATGTGGAAAGGAAACCTCCCAATGGCTGGGAGCACCAAGCTCTCACCTAACATCAAACCTCCTGCACTGCTGACAGTGACTGTGAGAACGTAAAAAGTTCATCACTATACCCACAACAAAACAGGCAAGGACAGCTAATTCAACGAAATCCTCATAACAAGAGATATCTGAAGTACCGAATCAGTTATAGACAAGCAAAAGTTCCAAAGAATTTTTCAGCCTGGTGATTATTTATCAGGATGTAAGTCAACATTGCAAAGGCAGATGTTGGAAAATGTACAAAGGCTTCCAGTTCAGCTAAAATGGGTCATTTTATTTATATCCACATTCCAAGCTAAGACTTATATTGAAAAAAAAAGTGGTAAGATCACTGATTACTAGAAATAAATTTCCCCTGTATAATTTGGTAAGAATTTAGAACTGGAACAATTTAAATGTGTAAAAACCACAAAGAAACACTAATACAATTTACATGATCCAAGCCTTGGGGGAAAAAAAGAAAAAAGCTGATTTGATTTTGATTTTAAGGGGTGTTGCCTACTTTAATCTGCATTCTTTTGGTCCTAAATTAGTCGAGGATGACTTCTTTAAGTACAATTGTGGTTTTCTTCCTTTAAAAAAGGAATAATGTGTATTCCCTATGTTTATTATTGTGGTCAAATCTGCTACATCGTCAATTTTTTTTTTTCCTAAAACTTTGCATAGTTTTAAGGTCATGTTAACAGCTACAGCTGCCTGCAACCTCCATCCTCTCCACCCTCCCTTAAAAGGTGTATTTGTTACATTTTCCATTTTTTAGTCATATGGAAACTCTGGTACTAAAGAACTATTAAAATAAAACTTACTATTACAAACGCATGGCTCTTCCTGTGGTTCTATTTAGCACAAAGAATGTTTATTGTCCTTTGCCTCAGCTCTACATGTGTGGCAATAAATCCACCTAGGCACTATTTCCACCATCTTCACCATCTGTATGTCATCATCTTTACTGAATATTAGGGCAAAATTAGGCTTTAATATGGTTAGTTCCATGCAACAAGTTTAGTGTGTAAGCCACTCTTTAAAAGCCTGGAGCTGTAACGTCCATTTTGCCTCTAAAAAAATATTCGGGTTAATTGTGTTGACAATGAAAGAGCTGGTGATACAGATACAGAAAAGGATTCTGTATAACTCGTTCTCCTTAACTTATAAATAAATGATTATTCTCTTTTCCTTTTTTTTCTTAAATGAACTGACCTAAGACATTTGTGAAACTTCATAATTCAAAGACAACAAAATAGCACTTCGACAAAAGCTTAAAACAGCATCACACACATAATACAGATGCTAGGAAAAATAGGAAAAAGAGAACCTGCATAGCTATTTAAGATCAAGCCAAGACATCATCAAAGCACACTGGTATTTATCCCATTTCCCTGGATGTATCGTTCCCACGTAGCCATAACTCCACAACACATATTTATACTGATTGCTCTATTGAAGTGTGAGGCCTAATTTGATCAGAGCATTTGAGGTTAATAAGTGCAATGCTATTGAATAGCATCCTCCGTCTCACTTGCTTTACTACAAATATTTTGTGTGTTGGGTTTAACTGTGCCTTCTAGAGATGCACGAATTCATCCAGCTAGTAAGCAGTAACATTTACTAGGTTGCAAGCTGAAACTATTTTGCAACAGATAAAACAGGTTTATGTCCCTTAATTTAATTGAAATATAGATATGCTGGGGTAATATAACATCTCTTTATAATGCCTTGAGTATCACTTTTATGCAGCATTTACTGTGTAACAGACATTAAATCTTTGGAGAGCTCATAGATATTGCCAGCGTGCTCTTTTGGCCCCCCTAAAATATTAAAACTCAGACTTGAGGAGTTGTTTGTTTTGTTTCTCAGTAACCCTTCCTTGGAAATAAACTGCTTGATCCCTAGCTGTGATCTGCTCTGTGTTCTTTGATGGACCTAGTGCACCCAAAATGAATATTGATTGTTTGGTTAGAGCACCAGCCTGGAACAGAAGGGTTGTCTCTCTGTCCTTGCTTTAATCACTTCATGAGTCTTATTGTGACACAAGGCTGAGATGAATTTCCCAAGGCAATTTTTATTTCCGGATGAAAAATAGTATATGAGAATTTTACATTATTATTAATAGCACTAAAACTGAACATACTGACATAGAAGCCATTATTTTCTAGACAGACAGTTACAAGTATTTCTCAGTTATTCTCCCTTCCTAAAAGATACATGTACTGTGAAGTTTTTTAAAATTTTATTCTCAAAAACATTTAATCAGGTTTAGCATCGTGTGTCCAAAGCTAACTTAAAGCTGTTAGTTTTGTCACAACGGAGAAAGAACACAGATTAGATTCTCTCATCTCTCCCAAGACATTCTTGTCAAGTAGAACAAGACTTTGGTGATTTCATTGCAAGCAGATCTTGTCAATACTATTCTATGACTATTATTTTCTGCGAGTGTTGCCATTTTTCACAGAATATAATTCAATTAATATTTTTACAGTATTCATACTCATGTAAATTATCCCGATAATAATGGCAATATTTTGAAATAATTACTCCTTTCTAGATTTGAACCAGTCATAGCTGCAGACAAAGTAGGCAGAATGTTTCAGTCTGTGCATAACAAGCACAAGTTATCATTGCAATTAATCAAATGTGGACATTTCTATTTATCTTATTTCTTATGAGCCTATGACCCTGCTCTTACCATGAGTGTAATGAAGAAGTCTCCTCCAAAGTTTCTGGCTTGTTCCAGGTATTTCCCCTGATTTTCATGGCCTTAGGATGAGCTCCTGGTAATTCTGACAGCACACAGGTAGCCATGCTCAGCTTCAGAAAAGCATCCCAGCTCATGAAAAACACTAAAGAGGGACTTGGTTTTAAGCAGCCGTTTAAGTAACTTCCTAGGAAGAAAAGAAATGGGATTTAAGCTTATTCTAACCTAATAAATACACACTACATTACCTGTGTCACTGTCAAAAATCATTTTAACTCGTGATCAAATGCAAATTGCTGCTTGACCAGTCAGAACACCAATAATTTCCAAGGCTAATTACACTTGCGTTATAGAACAAAACTGGGTAACCCAGGTCACTCAATAACAATAAATGGCATTGCCATTCCTTTATCTGCATTAGGCATGACAAAACAAGTCACTTATTCAGGCTCTGTTCTCTAAGTGATTCAACATCCATGCAGGATTATAGCAGACTTGAAAAGAAGTTTTGCTGCCACACTTTTTCAATCATACATAAAAATGCAGCTATTTGATGAGAAGTAAACTTCCAGACCTGGATATTTATTACACTGAGGAAAATACATACCCCAAGCCCCTCCAACTCAGTCAAATTCCACTCTCCCACCCTCAGTCTGCAGCAGTATTGAACTCTCACACAAATTCCCTTGGAACAGGAAAGTTGTGCCGGCATTCCTGTCTAGGACTTCCTCGCACACATTCCAGCCTTTGTATTTTGGTAATTGTTCCTAGCTCCTCACAGGACTGAAAGCATTTGCTCTCTGCATACAGTGTGTGAACCCCTGTCCGAGAAACCAGCTGATTTATTCTTTATTCTTCAGTCAGGATCCTTCTGCACTCAGCATGAAAGACCTGGTGAGATGTTTTCCTGCGACCAAGAAACCCAAACTTCAATAAATGCAAATCAGACCCATATCCCCCAGCCCCACACAGAAGGAGGTAAGAAAGATTTTATGATCGCTGGTATATTTTCAGCCTGCATCTCAAGATCCAGCTTTTTCAGACTTTAGGCAATACAAAAAAACAGGACTGAAGCACCCTAACAAACACCACAAGATCCAACGTAAAAATCACAAGGTTTTTTGCTGGGTATCATCAACATCCTCTTTTTTATTTTCTCAAAAGATTTCCATTCTTCTACCAATTTTATTATTTTTGCAATGGAACAGAAATGTTCTAGATGCTTGTCTTCGAAAAAAAGCTTTAGTGAATAATTCTAGCTTGAAAGATTACAGACAAATTATCTTTTTCTTCTTTCCTGCTGAGATTCCTGACTTTTCTAAGTCTCTGGATTTCATCTCCCACTATGGGAGATAAAAAAATAAAACCTTCTTGCTTATGAATTTTTAAAACGTGAAATGCAAGTGCAAGATGAATAGAATTTTGAACACACTATTACACTATGAGTGATTACCCAAAAAATGTAGGGGAAACATACAAATACTTACATATTTAACATGTTTGCTAACCCTGTGTCTCAAAGCTGTTTTTCCTTGGTGCTTTATTCTTCATTCCCTGGGTCACAAGTTAGTATAATACGTTCATTGTACTTGTTTTCTTCCTTCAGAAAGGAGGGAAAATCCCCTACGTTTGTTCTTTCTGTTCATGCACCAGTAAAATATCTATAACTCCTCTGCTATTTCTTTTTAACTATTTTTGTCTTGAATCCACTTAAAGTGCATATTCCATATAAACTCCATTTTGCCTTTATAAACTATAAATAACTATTATATCAAATGTTGTCAATTAAATGTAGGAATTTCTAATATTTTTGACTTATGAAGCGAAAGCAGACAGCTGAAAGCTTCACAATGTACATTTTGTGTCTAATTGCCTGAGTTATTTAACTTATTACCTAATTACCTTATGCTGGTAATCAAGTTCTTTCATGTAGGGATTTCCAACTGAAATGAGGCCTGATTTTTAACACCAGCAGAACAAAACTTCAGGTGGTTGTGTGTTTGTGCAGTTGCCCTCACTTTGGATCAGTCTTCTTCTGTTTATTGAGGACCAGGTGCTGAGAGAGCACAGGGTGATATCCTGGAACAGGTAGATTGTGTTTGGGGGTGAATCCCAGTGGAGGAGCCTCGGACCATGGATTGAGAATCCTTTCCAGTAGGCATCAGGGCTGAGTTCAGAGGCTTCACGAGTAAAATCAAAGCACAGAGTCCCGAAGAATAGTTGAGGTTGGAAGTGACCCGTGGAGGCCCCCTGGTCCAAGCCCCCTGCTCAAGCAGGAGCCACCCAGAGCTGCTTGCCCATGACCATGCCCAGATGCTTTCTGAGGGGAACTCTACGACCTCTCTGGACACTCTGTAAAGTTTTGCTTTCTGACGGCCAGAGGGTCCTGAAGGTTCAGAAACCCCTGTTTCAGTTTGTGCCACTTGCGCTGTCACTGGGCACCACTGGAAAAATCTTCTCTCAGCCTTCTTTACACCCTCCTGCCAGGCATTTACACACACCCATAAGTTCCTCCCAGAGCCTTTTCCTCTCCAAGCTCAACATCTCAGCTCTCAGTCTTTCTTGATAGTAGAGATTCTCCAGTCTCTTCATAGTCTTAGTAGTCTTTAGGAGGTGATCCTTTCATTTTAAACAAATTTCTTTGCCTCCTTTACCCTCCAGGGCTTTGAGCCTTTAAATCATCAAAATATTTACATATTCAAAAGAGGCCTTGAAATTGCCTGGAAATGATCTCTAACTAAAGGGAAATGTCAACAAAAAATCAAAAAGCCAGACTAGACAAGCAGATGACGAATGGGTACAAAATGTTCTCTGTGGTCTATCTTCTTTCTCCCTGCGTTAAGAAGAAACATGTAAATTTAAAACCCTCCTGGCTGAGGCAATACTCCTGTTTCAGGTTTTTTATTCAAAGTACTCACAAATTCATAAGGGATGCAAGTCAAGAAAGGTAGGAAACATGCTACTATTTCACTACTCGATGGTAACATATATATAAGACAGGAATGTAAGCTTATTTTTATTAGCAAGAAAACTGAGAAATTCAGTATTTTTTCCTCTGTGGTACATCCACTAACATTCCTGCATCTTTTCAAACAACCATACCAGTAGGCTACCCAGGAAAATCACTGATGGGGACTTTGTCATCTCAGAGTAGAGTGGGGATTTTTTATGCTGAGAGCATCTCAGCACCCTCAGGAGACAAAGGACTGGCTCCTATAATCCTGAGCCAACCATGCTACTGAAACATCTATCTTGTGACTCAAATGGGAGCACAGTGGCATATTTTGACTATTTTTAATTTATGAGAGGGTACAATTTCTTCACACTAAAGATAGCAAAGAGAGAAAACAGAATGCAATAATAGTATTGCAAAACCAGGTCCTTGTTCCGTTCCTTCAGACCTCTCAGAATGTTCCAGCTGGGTAGAGTACAGTCTGCAAAGATTAAGCATGGGACATTTCTAAACAGAAGGTTTCCAAAAGGGGAGAAGAACATGAAGCTGGAAGTCAGTCAGATCCTCTACACAAAATATGCATATCTGAGGTAATGACAGAAAAGCTTAAGAAAAAACCTATATTTTACTCCTGCCACCAATGGGTTCAGGATTGTAACAAGAAATCACTATTTCCTCAGACTCCTGCAGCATGCAACCATTACTCTTTTCTGCTTTTGATCTGTATCTATCTCCAAGTAAAGCTCAAAAAGCCGGCTGTGTCACTGAGGATTGAGGATTTGTTCCACTACTGCTTCTGCTGATTTCCCCAGATGAGGAAGAAGCAAGCAGGGAAAGCCCTTGGCCCTGCTGTGTCTTGCTTTTCGATGTGCCTGGCTCTGATCCTGAGTAAGGGTGATGCTCACGAAGACCGTGTGTGCCTGTGTTTCCTATAATTTCTGCTATGACTCAGCACTGCTCGGAGCCAAAAATAATCAGCTGCTGCACAGTATTAAACCACCCAAAACACCACGAGGTGCAGTACCGCACGTCAGAATATTGCTAAAACTGCAATTCAGAAAATGGCCTTAGGCAAGTCTGACTTTCAGAGGTTCTGTGTGTTTCAGTGCGCTAGTGTGATGAAATTTAGAACACAAGAATACTTTGTGGTTTGTCTGGGGGCTGGGTTGTTTTGTTTTAAGCAAAAACAACCAGCAGTATCGTGTTGGCAAAAAAAATTCCTCATGGACTCTTCTGGATGGTTTGCTATTTATGCCACATGAGTCTGGATTTTATCCTTCTGTGTATTCCTTCCCACAGTTCAAAATAGAACAAATTTTTCCACTGAAACAATAGACTTTGGTTAAGAAAAAAAAAGCTAGAAACTTTGAATTATCCTCTGTACCTAAAAAAGGTGTTCTATCTGACCTTTGGACTAAAAATACTAATATATATTTCAGATGATTATTAATACCCCTTCCAAAATAGCCCCGTGTTGGCAAAGGAAGAACAAGTACAAATGATTGAAGATAAATGGTCAGCTGCCCTCAAAACAATCTACTCTGCCCACTGCAGTTGAGCCATGACACCGATGATGCCTGAACCAAGAGAAGTCTGGAATTTATTAAAATGATTCAAAGCAGAGATCGTGAAGCCATTGCTTAAAACAGTAATGCCCCAGCTCTCAATCTACCACATGAGCTGCATTTGGTCAAATACATCTCCTCAACCTCCAAAAGAAATCCCAACAAATCACACTTTGGGCACAATGTTACGTTAAGCTTGACAACCAGAATCCGTTCTATTTCCCTTGCGGTTCAGAAAGCCACTCAGTCTTCCATTTAAAGTATATAAAAATTCTTTGCTGATTGTTCATGGATTTGAGCACAGGCTGAAGCCTTTCTTGGGTTTGAATACACAATTAAAACACATGCTGAACTCCATTTTGAGCAGCACTTCTGCTCTGACTCCAGGCTGTTAGTCAGTCCTATTTCAGGTGGGAGACATTGCTGAAATATCTGAGGAAAATCTGAGTCAAAACTCTGTGACTGCATGGGGTCTATTCTTACTGATAAAGAAATTATGAAGGTATTGTTCATGCTTCTCCCTGCAACAGCATAATCTTTTTTGACACACAAAATACTCTGCTTCTATCACACAGAGAACTCCAAAAGCCGCTTGTAGCTAAAAATCTCAGCTATTTGCAACGAGCTTTATTTTTAACATATCCAAAAACTATACAGAACTGTGAGCAAGAGACATACGGTGTGTTCTATAAAGAGCAAGCTATTGCTTGCCAACAGAGTTGTTATGATTAATTGCCAGTTCAACAGAAGGTAGGAAGTTCTGAAGCACAGAAGAAGGAAAAAAAGTGGACTGGGAAAATTTAAGAGGGTCAAGCAATTTAACTGGCTTGAAATTGTTTGGTAACCAATTAATACATAAAAGAGCACAATAAAGGTGGGTTAATTCACAATGCTTGGTGGGTAATTACAAGTAAATGATGTGCATTTCAGACGAAGTGGTTTCTTAAATTTCTTCCTTAGGTAGGTGTAAAGGTGAATAAGCAGACCACGTAAATGAAATTAATCTAAAAGTAACAAGAATTGCCTACACTCACTTAAAAAGTAAATAAAAGAGACCTAATATGAAGCTAAATACAACTTTAAGAAATCAGCTGCTCTCCAGTTGCTTCCGTTCACACACACACACTCATATTAAAAGCACATCTAGCCTACAATGTCAAAATTACAACTTTAATACAGCCTACCCTTACTCATATGTGCTGTGATCTAGTTTGTCAAAGTATTTTACTTCAGTTCTTTGCTTTTATTCCCTGCACAAGGTCTATGAGAGATTTTGAATAAACACTTAGTTAAGACCTGTTCATTTTCCTCAAAGAAGCCCTGAGGATTTCAAATCATGGAAAAATTTAGGCTGGAAGGGACCTCAGGAAGTCACCTAGCTCAAACCCCTGCTCAAAGAGGGTCTAATTAGATTAGTTTACTCAGGGTCATGCCTAGAGAAGTCTTGAACATCTCCAGTGACGGGGATTCCACAGCTTCCCAGGGTAACAGGAGCTGTAGACAACCAGCTAGGTCTCATTGAAACATTTTCTTCTTAAGATTGAACAAGTCCAGCTCATTCAGCTTTTCCTTATTCATTGTGTTTCAGGCTCCTGACTATCCTGTTGGCCTCCTGGACTCCCTTCAGCATGTCAACAGTATCCTTCTTGTACAGGGAAGGCCGAAATCAGACACAGGATTCCACCTGGAGCCTCACAAATGCCAGATATAGGGGGTCAATGGTTTTCCTGGACCTGGCTAATGATTGAAGCAGTTAGCTGTCCTCAAAACAACCTACACTGGCATTTGCATTTGCAATTTACTCAGGGAAACAAAAAAAAAAATTTCTTCATTTCTTACTAATATACTCATGGATGCCTTTGTTGCAAGGCCATGCTGTTGACCCACGACTTGTTGCCCTCTAGGACCTCCAGATCCATTTCTGCAGAAGTGGATCCTTTCCCCAGCCAGATGAACCCCAGTCTGTGCTGTTACCTGGGATTATTTCATCCCAGATGTAGGATTCCATGGTGGTTTTTATTAAACTTTGTAGGTTCCCGTGTGAAAAGCTTATGGGAAACTGTGTCAAAGGCCTTGCTTCAGCACAGAACAGCCACTGCCCTCCCCTTCCCTACAGCCTCAACCACCTCAGCACCGGAAGGGAAAGTTTGGTCAAATTGTCTGCCTGATTTGCCCTGGTTCAACTAAGCCCATGTTGGCTGCTCCTTACAACAATCTGACCTTGAATGTGTTTAAAACATCTCTCCAACCTTTCCAGGGACCAACACCAGACACTGTAAAAAACCCGATTATCCTGTCATTTAACTGTGATGTCCACATAATTCAGACATTCCATTTGGGATTACCGCATTTAGGAGTTGAGGATGAAACTCAACTTTCTCTTCAACTCACTGAAGGGCTTCTTCCTTCTTCAAAAGTAGTATTAGTGATTCCAAAGATCTATAACAAGGCAAGGCAAACCAGCTGAGGCGGAGCATGAAATTACATTTCTCAAATTTCATTAAGACTGGGTTAATTTTTTACCACTGGCCATTCTTGACTTTGGTCACAAGAGTGGATTCATTTGCCGATCTCTTGGTCAGTGGGTTAAATCTGGTCATGATGACTTTAATCGTGACTTTCCTGTGAAAGGTTGTTATTAGTCGAAGGTGACAGGAGCAGCAAGAATAAATAGCTTATTACTAATTTGTGTCAGTTATATATGAACTCAGAGCTTTCCTTCGCTCTCACCCATGTGAACTCAAATTGCTTTTAGCAGGCATGCCCAAATTTGCTATTTAACATGGCAATTACTCTTTTGTCTGTCTTTCTCAAAGCTGTACCTTCTTTGCAGCTGAGTTTTTTTTCTTTCCTCCCCTCCTCCGCTGTGTGACACCAGAGATGTGTCTGTTTTACAGACAGGAAGGTACATCTTTGCCAGGAATTCATAATCCTCTTCTGTCAGTACTTATCTTCCATTTCAAACTCCTCTAATAACCTTCTGGTTTTCTACATTTGCCTTGCTTGTACATATATAGAGTAAAAAAAAAAAAACAGCCCAACGTCGTCAACTATGTAAATTAGACATTTTGCAAACTGATTCTTTAGAGCTGAATAAAAATGTTATTATTAGCTTGTCTAACACATGTCATGGAGACCACAGCTGCATTTCATGCCAAGTGCTGGCCCTGAACACCTTTCAAGGACATAACACTGATAGTAAAGGCATCACTTCATCACAGAAAGGTTTTACCAGGTTAAGTGGAGGATTTTTCACCACTTGGGAAATTTAAATCAGTGTGTGCTTTTGTTCAAACCCTAGACAGCTGAGATGAAGTGCCCGGTTTACATTATCGAGCCTGTAATTTGCAGCAGGCCAGACATGCTACTTACAGTCATCTTCCTGGGCTGAAAATGTCCATCTCTAAATAAATGTACCTAGGTTATACAAAGCAGGAAAAGAACAATTCTTACCATGAAATGTATGCTAGATTTGTGAGTGATGAGAAGACGTTGTATTTTTTTTTCAGTTTTATTAGAAGGATAAGAAATAACAGTTGAAAAACTTTCCTAAGAGAATCAACATTCTGGAATAAAAGTGATTTTCTTTTTTTCTTTTGGTTATTTTTTTTCTTTCTCTAGCTAAAGAAATCATCAGCTAGTACAGAATGATGGATATTATTTTCTTAGTAAATGTATAGCAGTGCAAAGTCTTTGAACTCCAGACCTCTTGCAATGGAGAGCTAAAACAGATTCTCACATTCTATTTTAATCTGTTCTGGATCAATATAAGTGAACACTGAATGTTTCTATCCATTTCATTTTATTTAGGAAGGAAAGAAGGACCTAGACACTTCGCTTGTGAGTCAGATAAGCCTAAATTCAAAACTATTTTCAGATCTGGCAAATTTTAGCAAATATTCTCTGTTTCTAATTCAGAATGGGCTTAGGTCCAGAAGCACAAGCATAGGACATGACAACCAACTTTCCTACTCAACTTATTAATCTGAAACTATGGAACACTACAATTTTAAATCAGAAGCCAAGGAACGTATCATCAGCCCATTTTTTTCCATTTCTGTTTAAAGAACACTTTGAAAAGCATAGTTAACTTCTGTTTCATATGTTAATATCATATTAAATTGCTTTATTGCTTTGTGATGTACAGAAACTTTGACATTCGCTTCTTTATTTTATTTCAAGAATTCTTTTTTCTTGTAAGCTTGAAAAAAGAATCTTCCACTTAAATAAGTCGATTGAAAGCAGTTTCAGTAATTGAATCCCTAGATATTTGTCTTTGTGCTAGGAGGTTTCGTTTAACTTTTAATGGATTTTTAATGCTGAAACAGTTTCATTTTAAACTGTTGTCATAAAACATTTTAGAATTTTCTATTTCTGCTGCAGGATTTTTCCACAAAAACACTTTTTAAAAAGCTGAAGGTTTGAGATGACATTATTACAAGAAATACTGTAAAACACTCTGAGAGATGAGAATGATTTCTATAAGACAGAACTGTCGAGGCTATCATGCTTTCAATCTGTTGTAGAGTGTTCACCAGGAATACAGGTTTTACATTTAAATAATATTCCTAATGACTGGAATATATCCTTCTCTGCCGGGAATTGAGGTCGAATGGGTAAGCAGTCTGCAGAGGGGAAGGAAGGGTACCAGGAATGGCAACATCCTCCCATAAGCCTGAGACGCTGAGTCCAAGTATAGGTGGTTTCCATAAGGCAGTGTTTGGGAACGGAGAGACCTTGGTGAGGGCTCCCTGCTCCATTGTCTGTGGAGGAAAGAGGTTTGAAGACCTTGATGTTCATCGAGATGAATGCTTTATAAATTCATATACCCAAGAACTACCACTGGAATGTATTTTCTGGGTGCAGAGAGCAGGAATGCCATTGGTGTTCCAAGCCATCAAGTTGATGCAGTTTAACACCTGTCAGCTGAGCTCTGGCAGGTTCTGATCACCCTGATTTGCAAAGCAATTAGGATAGGTGAGCATATTCTGACAACGTTTTAAGGACAGGACAAGCCTTCCATGACTGCCTCTTCTATTAAGCATTCACACAGATCATGTTTTTAACATACAGTGAAAAAATTTTGAAGTCTTCTCAAGATATAGGACAAGTGACTGGATCACAACAGCACAGATAGTGCAGATCTGGGTAGGGAAATATCCAAACTCCCTCAGGTATCACAAACCTGAAGTTTTGTTCCTCACAAAGCGATCACAGAAAGGAAAAATTTACACTTGCTTTAATACAAAAATAGTGGGTGGTCTGGCTACTTAATTACAAAATCTGGCCCTTAAAAAATATCTCCTATTTTCACCATTTTTGCCGTGAAATTATTTGTTCTCTTTGTACTCTTTCAAACTCTCATACATCAATGAACAAAAATCAGAGTATGATAATCTTCAAGGTAGTGCTGGTAACTCACTCTTATGCAAAGCTGAAAAATCATGAAGTCAGGATTTACACGCATATTGACAGATAGATTTTTTTTTTTCTAGTAAATTGACTGATTTTTTTTTTCAAGTAAAAAATTTCTAAAAGGATCTCAGCTCTTCCTAAGCATATTTCCTCTAAAAGCAATCCAAGTTAAGACATTTTACATCACACAGAATGTGTTCTTAAGTTCCTGTGTTCTGTTCATCCTTTGTCTTGCTTCTGAGTCATAGGAAAATTGTTTAACAGGAAGAAAACCTGTTTTAGCTCTTGCTTGTATCGCTCAGCTAATCCTGTGATCATCCTTGGGAAGGTCTTCCTCTGAAGTCAGAGAGCAGGTACAATGAAATCAGAATTCTGGATTTGGCTTCATTGTGCACATTCAAAGAGTGTCTGGAAGATGAATAAGCCAGACTGATCCTTACAATGATGCAGAGCCATTCCCAGACATTTTAGCATATTACATTATTCCAAAATCTTTTGAAAATACCAGCTTTGGGACACCCATAAGGTTTTTAACAAAGAACTCTCTAAATGCGTTTTAAAACACTTTAAGCCTTATATCACTAAAAAGGAGACAGGAAAAATTAAGTCACTGTGACTTGGCCGTGAGGTCATACACTTATTTCTGACATTTACTGTTATTCCCGTGAAATTCATAAATATTGCAGACAACTAGCTGGTTGAACAAATATTGCATAGCCTAGATTCTTCTATAATTTAAGGGGTTTAAGTTAGGATTTGAAAAATAAGAACTTTTTAAGCATTTCGTATTTATCACTTTGCAGCCTTCAAATGGAAAACCATGGACCCACCATGTTCTGCCCCATCCAGGGAACAGTTCCTCAAAAAACAATTCCTATTGCAGTTCATCAGTTCTATAATATTAAAGATTGATGTCAAATGTCTGTATTACCTTGGCCATATGATTTCCTTCAGCCTGTTTTGGGATGCATCATTTAATAATTCAAGGCCATCACTGACATTTTGCCTCCTGCAGCAATGAATGCCACAGTTTATTTTTACTTGTCAAATATATTTCCCGATACTTCTAAACTGTGCCTCTTCTTTTTCTTTCTCCCCATTCACAGTGCTAAATACTACAGTAGAAGGACTTCTAAGCCTTACTTTTCCTGCTACCATTTTAGCTAGTGCCACTATCCTAAAATCAAGGACACTTAGAGAAGTGTGTCAGATGCAACAATAGCATTGAAGAGTATATGTTTGATTTTCCTCCACTCATTTGAAAATGTGTTATCTGCATTAACTTCTGATGGAGGCTGGGCAGAAATTGATACTGTTATTTAGATTTGTTCCCATTGAGATGTTCTGCTTACTGAGCATATGCTTGTGTTCAGTTACTGATGTATGGGATCATTTGAGGCTAATATGCGTTCATTTACTTCAAGCTAGATTTTCCTGTCTGGTACTTCTGTTTCCTTCTGAAATGTTTTTTTAGTCCTCCATAATTTTCACCATCTCTGCTGAAGCATTCTTCCCCTACAGTATTACATGCTCTGTCCTGGTTTTGTCTTCTTTCTCCACATCAAATGTCTGAGATTGATTTGCTTTATATTAGAAGTTTATTTTTTTATCTAATGCAGATTTGGACTGTTTTCTCTGGTACTGAGACAGAGTCATGCGGCTTTTGTGGTGAGCACTCCTGTCTCACAAATGTAAAGCTTCTAGAAGTTGAAGAGGATATTGATATGGGCTTGACTATTGCTTTTTCAGAAGGGCTTTGGCCTTCACCAAATGTCCTTAAGAAAATTTAGACAGTACAAGAAGAAAGACACTTGCATGGGTAAATAATTGGGTAAAAGGCAGGAAAAAGAAGATAGAAGTAAGTGGTCAGTAAGTGGTCCGAAAATTGGTCATCACCTTTATGAGCAGCTTAGGAATAGCCATCAATGAGAGGTGAGGTATCACTATCTACAAATAATAAATTATTCAGGATGGAGCAGCTGCCAGGAATTGCAGGAGGTACTGAATAACTGTTTAAATGTATCTTGCACCCAGATACCCATATGCAGTTTTATTTGCCTCATCTCAAATAGACAGAACTCATAAAACTGCATAGAAGAACAACGAAGACCACAGGTGTGGAGTATCTTCCACGTAAAAAATTAATGTGCAGACCAGGACTCTTCAGACTGGCAAAGATCAAATATGTGACAGAGGCACAAAAACCCATAAATATCCCAAGAACCCTTTTGTTTATTTTCTTTCCCAATGGATTAACTACAGTTTATTAAATGAAACTCTGAGGAAGCAAGTTCACACTGAAAAAAGAGGGTGAATCCTTATTGAATATGTAGTTACACTGGTGGAAGCCCTTGCTATACGATGATATGTATAAAATCACGGACAAGAATTCCAGTTGGGCTGTTAAACACAAAGTTTTATCTAAATCTCTCTGGAGAAGTCCCTAAGCTGCAAATTCTTGTCAAGAATGTAAAGCAGGATGTGTCTCTAGGGGCTTGCATCCCCAGGCATCTCCTGTTGGCCACCACTGGCAGCAGCACACAGGGTAAGATTATATACTGGCCAGTGAAGTCACAAGAAGACCCAGCAGCTGTATATTGGAGTTAAGAAAGTTCAGACTGACACGGTTTTTAAACCCCTAAGGTCATTTAAGTTTGGAAACCCTTAGTACAGCCACAGCACACTCCTGCTCATTGACAGCTCTCAAAGAAACGTGGCTTTTCTCAAATCCCAGTCCTGTGTGCAGACACCACAGGGAAGACACACAGAAAGGTTATGGGTTAGATGTGGAATTACCAACAGGATAGATTTGCATTCTAGCCTAGAGTCTGGGCACAGCTTCAGTCTGAAGAGCCCCAGAAGAGTCTGAGCCCCTGTCCTAATGCGGTCGATGAAAGACAGCTTAAAGAATTGCCCAGACAGCCCCATGAACTGCATTCCGAGAGGCCCTTCCAGTGGGAGTCGGGTCTGTGTTTTTGGGATATTAGGGTAGCTGTTTAAGATAGTAAGTGTAACTTCACAGGCTTGTGTATTAAAAATGGTCATATATAATTCTTCATCAAGAGTCATCTAACATACGATGATCCGTACCGTTAATTACTGAGCGGAGCGGTTTTTCAGATGCTACTCATTTTGAAGGTGGCATTTATTTAGACTCCTCTCCACAATGAGAAAAAATATATATGGGGTCACAAGCCCACCTTCGTGGGTCTTAGTCCCAGGAAAATCAAGATGATTGTGTGTAGAACAGTTATGATTCATATAAATAAGAAGAGTAGTGCTGTGAGTATGCTTTGTTTTTTACTTCTAGAAATAAGCAGACTCAGACTCTGAAGAGTTCAAAACATAAAATTTTCCAAAAAAGCTTGAGAATTAAGAATTGGTCTTTTAGCAAAATCATAGCAATCAACTTAACAGAAATTTTATAACATCCAGAAAGGTCAAAGAGTTCTAACTTTGCAGGAACAATATTGCTGGGAGACTTCCAAGTGTATTTTTTGTCGTGAAGATGCATTAATCTCTTAAATGTCATACTTTTTCTTTTAAAAAATAACAAGCCAAACATAACTACAGAGAAAGAACATCCTTTCTTTCATTGAAACAAATTTATTGTAAAGGTTTGCACTTGAAAATCTGTCTGTTGTCCATTGGGATCTTGATAATGTTACATTCTTAATGAGTTTAATAATTTTGCACCTCAGCATAAAGACAGAATTAATTTATATTAATCCCAGTAAAGTACAGATCACTGCCAGACTATCACTTAATTCTTTTTTCACAGTGTACTGCATTGGCAAAATTGTGATCTCAGTGAACAAATAGAATCTGTTTTGAAACATGGCCTTGATTTTGTGAGCAGCTCCCCAGCACCGTAATCTTACAAATCAAACCCAGTCTATGTTTGTCTCCCTGTCTGTAACAAGAGGATAATAATTTACTTCACAGGAGAGGTATAAGGGTGGGACTGATCCAGCCAGCTCCTATACCTGAAACTTGTTCTAGAGACAGAGGAGTTCGATACCTGGAGGAATGTCTGGCTGAGCCCAGTGCTAGCAAAAGGTTTTGGAGATGAAGCACAAAGTACTATTTTTAAAGGATACATTATTGAGACTTCAACTGTGAAATCCCTGCTGCTATGTAAAGAAAACATTAATTTTCCTTTAAAAGAACAGTGTGTGGGTTAAACATTTCTGGTGGCAGGACTGTGCGCAGTATGTGGGCTCTAAGCACGGATGTACAATCTAGCCTAGAATGCTGTTTCACATTCAATGGCAACACTCACACTCTTTGGTTGAGCTGAACACAATGAACTTTGGAGCTGACAACTACAAATGTACCTTGACATCTGACTCCTGTAGCAACCAGTGGGCATTAAGCACCTAAATACCTCACAGGAGCTGGACCTTATGTCTTGTGGTTGTTGCTCAGCTGGGATGTAAACTTAGATGACCAAAGCTGCCTTCCACAGAAATTATACACTTCCCATCTAATTCTGGAAGTGCTTCAAGCCCTTGGTGAGTTTGATTTTTAACAGTGGAGCTCCAAGGAGACATCCAAGGCACGTGCAAAAATTTCTCCTCCTTAGTGTTACTAACTAACTCAGTATTTTTCCCACACACAAATACCAGCTGAGTCCACAAACTGTCACGCTTTTTTTCCCTGTACTAATCTTGCAAGCAACAGCAAATGAACCAGCTCATACTGCCTTAAACATGGGCTTTAAAACACAGCCAAAGGAAGATTTTTTTTTTTTCCTCTACCCCAACAATTTAAATATCAGCTCCATTTTTAAATCTTTTGTCCAGGGAGACCACAGATCAGTCCTTCCCATCTGGTGTGGTCAAGTCCACCTCCTTGGATTTCAGTAATCAGAGTATATGTACAATAAGGAACACATACTCCCAATACTTCCATAGAAGCTATACTCACAGAATACACAGCTAATTGGGACAGTCTGTGCGTGGCTCTGTCATTGTTTTTCTCTTAAATGATGTGAGCTACAGTGACCCGTGAGTCGGAGGAGAGTCCACATATACACATTGTGGCTAAGGAAGAGGAAACCCAACTTTAATGCTTATTTTCATCTGATATCAGGTTGATTAACTTTATTTCAGTTACAATGACATCACTGACATCAGAGAAATGGAAAAAAATTAGCAGTATAGAGCACATTTACATTTCATGAATACAGTCATCCAAAAAGTTTGGTCATGAATACACAGCAGAGGAAAAAATCGTGCTTTGGGCCACTATGGTTACACTGCTGTCTCTACCAGATCTAGCCCATCCAAGCTACTTCTCCAGGTAATCCTGTCCCTGGCTATCACATTGCTTTTTTCACAGTTTTTGCAAATAAGACTTTTTTAAAGATAAACATCAAAAAACAAAATGCAATCAAATTCTGGGTAGCTTAATTTTCCTCCTCTAGGGTTTTTTTCTGTACATCCATGTTATACTCGAACCAGAAGGGACCTGACACTTTTAATGTCAGAAACATTTGAAAAATTGAAGAGACAGAGTGACATTAATTCTTCTCTCTGTGGCTGTCTCTCTCTCATTTAGGTGCAAAAGGACTACTGGTACTAAGTACCAAAACTCCTATCTATTATATTAATGACTGTGTTATCTCTTCCTCTCTGGTCAAATACGGGTTTTCTCTGTCTCAGGCTTTGATTCTTGTGCTATAATTTCCCCATAGGTGTCAGTCACCTGACAGCATGCATTCAAATTACATTTAACATTCTTTTGAGTGCAAAAAAAAAAAAATAATCCTGAGTCACACATAAAATATTCATGTCACAATCTCTGCAAATGTAATTGTGTCCTTAAGTTCACACATCACCTCACCCCTGGGGGTTGTATACACCAGTTTAGATGGCACACACTGTTTTCAGACACTGCTGTGGATCAAACACAACTGCTGGTTTGATTTTCGAGCACTGTCACTGTGTACCGTGTGACTAAATATCAGCAAAATTGTCTGAAAAGCTGATATAGCTGGTATCATTACATAAAAAGAGGTGGATTGTTGGGGTTTTTTTTAATTAAGGAAATGATAGAAAAATGAAATGTCTAGAAAGCTGTCAGGCAATCATTGCACTCGTGAGGAAGCTGGTGCAGAGTCTTCCTTCTGTGAAAATCACTCCTTTCAAATGTGTCTTACCCATGTAGCTCAGCATGGAAACACAGATAGCTGCCTGGAACTGCTACGGCCGTCACGAGAAACATGATCCAGCTCCACCAAATTCAGAAGTGATAGTCTCCAGACCTCACTGGGATTTCAGTCAGGTTCGTGACAGACCAGGTGTGACAGTGGCTTAGACTGCAGCTGACTCTCTAGGAGGGTTTGTGTGGGAGGCTGAGCACTTGTGGTCTTCTCCATCTAAATTTTCAGCTTCGCTTTTAGGAACCACAGCTTGCTCAGAGCACTTCTCCATGGTAAGGACACCATCTCCTGCTAGAGCCAACTGAGGACAGCACATGCCATACTCAGTGCTGCCATGACAGGATGTTTACAGTTTGTCAGCCTGTTATCAGCACAGCAGCTCCAAAAAACGCCTTCCCCCAAGGCTGCCAGTGCTGCCCAAATGTGAAAATGTTGGCCCTGCTTCCACTTGTAAAACCTCTCCAGTGTCGCTTTAGAATCCCAGAATCCTTGAGGTTGGATAAGACCTCTGAGATCATGGAGTCCAACCATCAACCCAACACTGCCAAGTCCACCACTAAGCCACATCTCTAAGCACCACATCTACACATTTTTGAACACTTCCACTGCATTGGTGCATTTTTGGACATTTTACTACTACTTTAACCACTGTCTCTGTGTTTGCCTGTGTGCCAGTGTTTGGTGATGCTCTGGCAGTTTAAATTCTGTCCATGCAGACATTCACTTCTCTGGTACAAATAATCCTATGTGGTCTGACCCACTGCTCTGGAACCCGTTTATAGCCACAAACACATTAGTGCTGCAGTTCACTGAGCTATGCCTCTCTGGGCAACGCCCACAGATATAAAGGAAGACCATGGTGCAGCCCTTTTGAAAATGTTAAAGCGAGTATTAAACAGTGTTGACACAATTAGAGCCCAGTGGGGTTTCATTCTTTATCCAACCCCTATGAATAAAAGATACCTTTAATTCATGTCTCTGGTTTCTAACCATTCCTTATCCATCTTAATAATGTATTACCTCACCCATATTTAGAGAACTTTAACAATAGTCTGTCAAGGGAAACTTTGTCAAATAGCTTTCTACAAACCCAGACATATTAGATCTATTAATTTAGTTTAATAGCTACTTCACGTTGTAAAAGCAACCACTTCCTTTATCTGTAATGGTGAGAGAAAAAGATACTTCAAGCCATTACATGTAGCCTCATACTGCTCGGATTATATAATGTGACAAAGAACATTTTTTCAATAAAAGCTGTCAATTTGCACTTGTAGAAAAAATGTACTTTGGTGGTTGGTGTCCTAGCCTCCTACAATGCACATTCCCATTGAAGCTTCAAGCTCATCACCTTAAACAGCTCCTTAACACCAAAAAGAAAAATTGGTGAAGAAAAAGACCACTTTCTGCACCTTCTTCTGTGTGCTGGAGAGCTCAGACTGAGGGAGCTCGTGGATTACTCTCCTCTTTTTTTCTCAACATACAACCCCAGAAGTAGAAATCTCACATTTTATTACAAAAGTAAGTATATTCCAAACTCCTGCAGCTGCAGAGCAAAGTTTTACCATGTTATCCATATGTTTTCAGAATTCAGAATAGGAATAAATTTAATTCTAAATTCATTATATTTCTCAAACCCCAGGTGCATGGATTAATAAAATTAATAAAAAGGACTTTATAGAAGAATCTGTTTTCAGCTCATCGATTCAGCAGAAACCTGGAGCTGAACCCTGTCATGGTGGCTGGCATCTGTAATTTCCATAACATTTGGTTAACTCTGCATAAAATGTTAAGAAGTGTCACTCCAATTTCTGATAAATGAAAGCAGCTGACGTTTGAAAATGTTCTGGGGAAATGCCTGGCTGGCTGTTCACATCCAGGCTGAGAATCAGCCCTCAAGCTCGAAGGCATTTCAGTGACGCTCGTGTTTGGATGTTGACTGTTACGTGAAAACAAAGGTTTGATTTTTAATGTGCTTCCAATGGTTTGGCTAGGACTTCTCTGTATATCTCATAAATCCATACCTTCATATTAGGCTATGAAAAATCAACTGTGAGACCAAATTAATTTTCAATGCAGTAAATCCACTTGAAGTCAGTGGAGTAAAATGACATATAACTTTGACTGAATAACTATATTTGTTTAAGTTTAGAGGTTTGTTTTTTTCTGTTACATGTTTCTTTTGTCCTGACAGAGAATTATAGGTAGGCCTCTCTATTTCTAAAATAGAAATTACTGTTATAATAAATGAATGTCTAACCTTTTTCTATTATTTTAATGAATGAACTCTCAGAAATCTCCTGTAGTTTTTCAGGATAGTGCCTAATTACTTAAAATTATATTGGAGTGTTTTATTGGGAGCCCAAATCCTACAGAAGATTTCTCCCTCTATTTCAAGGAAACACAGTTTTGAAGCAACATTGTTGATACCAATCTTTTCCTGTAAAATTGAAGACATTTCAGACTACAGCATTACCCATGTGTAATTTTTAAGGGGTTTGTATCATCATTCCTTCCTTTCCAACAGGTTGAATGGTGCCCTATATACCCCTATTTTTATCAGCCACTCAAAAGAGTCCTGGGACTTCAACTACAGCTCATATGAACAAACTTTCTCCTACAGCCTGTGGTACTTTTGATTCAGGAATGGAAACAAGACAGGAAACCCACATGCCGAAATGAGGAAGCATTTGAAAGAGTAATTTTCTTGCACTAATGCTCTATGACTGAATAAATCTGGGTACTTTTCACGCCTGATTTTATTTTGGGTAAATCACTTAAGAAGTTTTCATGCTGATGTTTTCCCTCCCATAAAATAGCAGCATGTTTCAGCTACCTTTTGTCTCTCACACCTTTGTTATTTTGTTAATTCTTAGGATGAGTCTCAGACTGTACGGCCAGAGGAAAACAAAGGTCTTGATCTTAATCAGAGCCTCTAACTGGTACATGGAATGCAAATAATGAATACTAATTCAAGGTGGAAATCCTTGGATTTTTTTTTTTTTTTTTTTTTTAAATTTTTGAAGTGTTCAGGTCAAGTTCAAGATCATTCTTATATTACCTGAATAACTGTGGTGGACTGAACATGGCTGAATGCCAGGTGCTGACCAAAGCTGCTCTATGATTCACCTTCTCAACTAGACAGGGGGCAGAAAATCCAATCAAAAGCTTGTGGATCGAGATAAGGTCAGGGAGAGATCACACACCAAATATCAACACGGGAAAAACAGACTTGACTTGAGGAAATTAATTGAATTTGTTACCAATCAAATTAGAGTAGGATAATGAGAAATAAACCTACGTCTTAAAAAAACCCTTCCTTCCACCCTTCCCTTCTCCCGAAGCTCAACTTTATTCCTGAACTCTATCCCTCCTCCTCCTCTCACAGGGGCCCAGGAGGACAGGGAATGGGCCTTGTGGTCAGTTCATCACATGATGTCTCTGCCACTCCTTCCTCCTGGGGGCACAACTCCTCACACTCTTTTCCTGCTCCACCACAGAGTCCCTTCCACAGAAAACCGTCCTCCATGAACTTCTCCAAAGTGAGTCCTTCCCATGGGCTGCAGTTCTTCATGAACTGCTCCAGCATGGGTCCCTTCCACATGGTGTTTGGGTTTTAGTTCCAGCTATGGCTAAAAGATATTTAGTGCTGTAGTCTTTAATGTTGCTCACTGGGGTGTTCTAGGAGCATTATGAGGCTGAACATGTATTAACCTCAAGAAAATAAAAGGGGTTTTTTAATATATATTCTTCTTTCTTACAGGCTGCTGTGTTCAGAAAAGAATACTTCTCAGCTGTGTCTTTCATTTGGTTCTTTCAAATTCAAGCTTAGCAGGCAGAGTCTTTTTTCATTTAATAGGTCAACCTCAATGTATTGTAATTAAAACAAAGATAATCTTATTTTGTGTACAATATGCCTCTGAATTTTATGTTCCCCTACAATGCAGCTGACAAACTGAAAGTTTACAACTTGAAAGAATGAGGTGGGTTTATTCATTTTGCATTCTTACTCTTTCATTGATTGGGGAAGGAAAATAAGCAAGAGGTACCTGATCCAATAAAGAGCTTACGTGTTTGAGGCATCAGAAAAAGATGTTCTCCTTTTTTCCACTTACAATTTCTGGTCCTTCAGGTTTTAAAAGTGCACACAAGTCTCCATTACAAATCAAGGTTCCTGCCTTGTGATTGAGCATTATAATAAAATAAATGTTTGGAAGAACAAATTTCTCAGGCCACAAGTGGCATGTGGCTCTGTATCACTTCCAGGAAAGGAGAGAGGTTTTTTTAATAGCTGCTCTTTGACACCTAAAGTGAGATATTGGTCTTTGTGTTTAATGGATGGATTACTGATGAGATCTATCCAGAATCATCTTGGATCCTGCTCTGGAAAACCTCCTGCAGAAGACACCCTTTAGACAGTACCTATACAGAAGCCTTATGGTTCCCAGGTAGGTAAAAAAATTTAACTAACTTAGGAGTTCAGTAAAATAACTTTTTCTGTAAAGTTTTCAGCCTGAGCATAAGCTGGTATTGCCTGAAATCGAATCCTCAGAGGAAACAAGTGCTCTGACATCCGTGCTGCATCAAAGTACAGACTTGCTAAAGAAAGAGTAATTGCTTGGTTTCAAAACACATGTAGGAAAAATAATTTTTTTCAGAAAATAGGAAGCAACTTAAATGGGAAACAGGCAGGAGCCACAACAGAGCGGAATTTCTATTACATTTTGAGCCATAGCAGAGGAGTCACTTGCAAAGCCTAGAGATGGTTTTCTTTCAAGTCTCCCTCTAAAACAAATAATCCCTCCCCACACACACACTTGTTGAAAGATCAAAAAGTTTATTTTTAAAATCAAAGATTCCAGGAAATCCTGTGCTTGTTCAGCTCTTCAGGTCATGTATTCCACTAGTCGTATCTTTTAAAGGAGGCAATACATGATGCTTCAATGAAAGAGGAAAGTAAATTACTTGCCCAGAGGGAATTTTTTTCCCTAACATTCAGAATTATTGGGTTGGGTTGTGTTTGAAGGCCTCACCTTTATAGCCTATAGAAATAGTTTATCTTTTGCTTCATTCTGTTACAGCTCATACTTCTTCTGGGACCAGAATCAATACAAGTAACAAAATAGCACAGGAGCCCGGAACTGGTCTGGCTGGATAAAATTCAAATACTAATAAATTAAGCAAGAACTCCTAAATTTTCCAGATTATTTCATTGACAAGAAAACACTGGAGTAACACAAGCTGACTGATATTTGATTTCCAAAAGAAAAGTCTGCATCCTTTTTCTTGCCATATCCACCTGCTTTACTCCGCGTCACCAATTTAAGGCGGAAAGCAGCATTCCAACATTTCTTCTCTATTTGTAGCAATGGAATCACATTCTCCTCAAGTGATTTTAAAGTTGTATTTTTAGAAGTTGCTCTTTCCTTTTAGATCAATTCTGTTAGGAGTGCATCAAGGGTGTTATGTTAGGAAAACTTTATTCTTTTACTAAATGTCAGAAACATGTCAACAGCAGCTATGGCAGCAGGAGGAGAGTTTTTCGTCTGATCCTGAAATCTGGGGATTGTTTTCACAGAACAAGAGGAAAAGTTAAGGACGACACTGTGGTTGTTTTTATTTCTTTTCTTTCTCTTCTCTGCTGGAGTTAAATTACAGCTTTGTATTTCATTTTTTATTATTGTAATTTAATAACAAATAACAAATGAAGGCAAAAAAACTTTTCAGATTTTTGGGGTCAATTTTCAGAGATATGAGGATAGAACTAAATTACCCAGCAAATAGGGATTTTCAGCATTTGTGCATTAATTAAAGTCAACAGGCAGATTGGCTGAACTATTTGCATACAGGTGTGCAGTATATCCCAATACTGGATATTCCCAGCATCCGCCAGATCACGCAGGCATGGACACAAACACAAAAATCACTTAAGGTAAAATGAAAGCCCCTGCAAAGGAGAGTACTAGGACTTGGCTTCACATCAAAATTGACCTCCATGAAGAGGCTGTCATTGTATTTGGCTGTCATTAGTTTGCATTATGATGTGACAGCAAAACCTTCTCATTTATCCATCCAATCATCCATCCATCCACAGGTGGAAAATTTCAAATATCCCCTCCTTATGGCTGTGACTCCTGTACAAATAAACTTGCAGAATGCCGTCCCACATCACCACATAAACCCCTTGCCACTAAAAAAGAAACCAAAAACAAAAAACCAACCAACCAACCAAACAAACAAAATAACAAACATGAAAAAGCCCTATACAAGTAAAAATTACACAAGAGAAGCTTCAGAATGAATTACTGCAACTCAAACGGTGGAAAGACTCACTTTTCAAGTCTAAGAGGGGTAAAAAGAAAACAGGAAAAGCAGAGAAAGGCAAACAGAAGTTGTTGTAGTACAAGTCTGTGGTTTGGGAAGGAAAAAGCTGCTAAATCCCCTCCTGGAGCTCACATATTTCTGTAAATATACAAGTATTTTGTACTGCTTGCTAAAGGAAAGGTTACAGCTCATCATGAACCAGAACCACTGTTAAGAAAGCAGAACACAGACATAAAAAAGGATACATTTTTTCTTCACTCCAATAGGAATTTAAAGCTAAGGAAAGCATTTCAGACATAAAAGCACTAATCAAACAAATACTCTGACCTTGCATGACAGAGGATGTGTGAAGAAAGATCATTTTAAGCTCCTTGACTAAGCCAATCAATTTGCTACCTTGCTCTTCCTGTGCTTTTTTTTGGAAGTGTGCTTCCTTATAAAAGAGCTGGGACCAGAAATTATAGAAAAAAATGATTCATAGTCTTGGAATCCTTCAACTGCAGCACATGTATTTTTCTAGCACAAACACAGAATTCCACTTGACATTCTATCACGTATGGAAGAAAGAGAATTTCTCTGTCTTTAGTCCATCCAACTCTAGACAACAAGGGATTCAGCACTTAAACTTGGCACAAAGAGCAATTCACGTTTCTCATTTATTCAAGTCTTTCTCTAAAGAGCGTTTGAAAAGAGAACAAACATATTTGTTACTAAGAAAGGCCATACAAATATTTAAGGTGCTGTTTGCATTAAGATTTTGCAATATGAATGTGAAATTGCAGGTTCTCTTCTCTTTCAGCTGCTGAGTCCTAAGGAACAGTGAGGGAGTAGCAGCTGGCTTGGAAACTGCTTCACCGGATAAAGGAAAGGTACTGGGACAGCCAAGATTCATTCTTGCACACAGATTTTAGCACTGATGCAGCAAGAAAGCTTGCTCTGGGTTTCAGCTTGGTTAATAAAAAATGTTTATTTAGATTACAGTTCCCGGAGAGATCTCACCCCTCAAGTCCTATTGTGTTAAGGGTTGTAATCCAGGATGGAGTTCCTGCTCAGAACACCTGCTGTACTGAGGGATTAAGGGAATCACTGCAAATCACACGGCACAGCTGATGCAGACTCCAGTTCTCCAGAGTCACAGTTCACTGTCCCATCCAGTGGGCCACTCAGGCAATCCCCACGTGCAAACATTTGGGATTGTTGGGGTTTTTAGTCCTTCTAGTCTCTCAGGATTTTTCCAAAGGCTGAGCTTGCACTTATTAAAAGTTTAAAAGAAGGGTGTTCATGTGAGCTGAACAATGAACTGGTTGATCAGTGCACCATTGCAAGATTCATTCCTAGGTGAGGATAAGTTACCCATACAGATCCAATTATATAAAGTCATGGTTATTAAACAGCTACTGAGTTGGATATAGAAGTGTGTGGTACTGGAATAAATCCCTTCATCATTTCCTTTTCATCACCTTCAGCAACACTTGGCTGTTACTGCAGCTTATAAATACTGAGGAAGTCGTACCAGTTAGAAATAAACTTGCTCTCGCAGTATCCATGTTTTGATAGGCCACCAATTTTGTGGAACAAAATGTTGTTCTTTGCACAGGCATCCCATCATGTTAATTCTATCGTCATTCCAACATGATTCCAAGCTGGGAAAAGAGTTTGTCTTTCTCCATCGTGTTTGTTTACACACCCTTGTCTACTGTTGAGTGCTTAATGGGTCCTTCTCTTTGTCTCCTGTTCTTAACAGTCAAGTGGCACTTATTAAAGTTAAAATATGGAACACTACACCCTTGTGCCACAGACATAAAACACAATGCAAGTTCAACATTCTTTACAGAGAAAATCAATAGATATTCTAACAAAGCAAAACTTTCAGCAGCTTCTTATCCTGCTCACAAACCACTTTGTTTCAGCAGGTATAAGATGAATGACAGATTGCACTGAGCTAATCTCAAGAAAACAGCACCAAAACAAAACCTTCAAATGGCCTGTTATTCCTGAAACCACTGGATTTGCACATTCGTCATTATTTTGTGGGGCTGTGTCTTATTGTATGGTTAGGATTGTTATTCTGCTGTTAAATATTTCATTAAAAAAGCCATCTAATACATCATTATCAAAACCTAATCTTGCAAGTATGTTAAAATATTGGCGTTAATCCAGTCTAAATAAAGTAATATTTTATTTGGACAGTGGATTATAAACGTATTTATTTCCCACACAATCCACACTTTCTTGTTTTGTTCTTTCCTTTGGTTTTGTTTTATTGCCCCAGTAATAAAAGGATGTGCTCCCACTCAAGCACTGAATCATTGGGCTGCCACCTTAGATTTATCTATATAAGAAAAGTTAATTAGAAACTTTGTTAAGAGTGATTGCTTACATACATCGAAGCCCTAGTGCTGGCAAAAGCTGCAATTGGGTGGTTATGTCAGAGGGCTAAAGTGATTAGGATTTGTCAGTCTCGCTGACAGAATGTTTCAATAGTTAAGAGAGTCCCAGACCACAACATTTCCTCATAAGGAGTGGCAGCCAACTAATACCATCATTTCTGGTGTCTTCTGATAACTTTCCCTTCTTTTTGTTTGCGTATTTCTCCTTCTCTGCAAGCAGACTACAGACTCCTTACTGTGGCAGCACAGAGGAGGGCTTCGCTACCATTTCTGAATCCGTTTTTTGATAACTCTTTTAATCTGTGCAATAAAGGTGAAGCTGATACTGATATGCCGATTTCACTGAGGTATCTACGAATTGTTTATTAGAGGAGCACTCACAAGGAGATGCCACACGTGAATGCAGCCAGCACAAATCACTGGGACTGCATTCAACAAGGATGGCAGCACCACGAGGACAGGATGCCAAAGGAAGTTCTCACTTTCACTGCAGAGCAGAGAAATATGGTTAATATAGCAAGAAGTCGTGAAGTAAAACAGATGGAAGATACATTCTGAGTGTTAGGGAAGAAGAGAGAGCAGTAAGTAGTAAAGGGAGATGAGCTGTTTTGCATGAGCTGTCAGCATTCTGGTCAGACTTAGGGGTCAGATTGTATAAATATTAATTTTCCAGTCTGGTTTGTTATTAAGCCATCAAATATGGATTATTGTCTCAGAGAGATTAGTTCTGAGAATGGGTTTTTATCATTTGTCTGGTTAAACTGAAATATAAACTTTTAAAAAAAGTTGTTTGTTTGTTTGTTCTACATAGTTGCAGAAGGGATGAAGCATGGAAAGGGCTCTTAATCCTGTTAATTCCTGTGCAGAGATAGTGGCAAGCAAGAGGCTGAGATAATCAGAGGCTGATCATTCACTGAACTCTTCACAGCCCTGAAGAGTCTTATGGCATTTTAGCAATAATATATGACTGCAATAACAATGATTTTAGCACAATGACTATGAGGATACTGTGCACATTAACTAAAGGATAATCACCTTTTCTAATTCTCCAACAGGTGATCAAGATTTTAGAGTTGTTTATCCAGATTATAAAATCAGTAGAGTAAGGTGTAACAGCATTGGAGCTTGTGAACGTGAAAATCACAAGTATCTGTAATGGTGCTGTAGCAATGTAGGACAGTTTGAAATTGTTCTTATAAATCTTTTTGTAAGCCCCAAATCAGCCAAGAAAACATAATATCTGCTTGACATCATCGCCTAGGAATTTTCAGATACCTGCCAGCATATTTTAAAACTATCACCATTGAACCTATCGCTTGCACCTTTTGTGGCTACCTATCTGAACGATAGCCAAAGAAACTCAATCAAATTAGCAAAGGATGATAGATCATTTGAATAATTCTTTTCTGAGCAACAAACTCTTCCAAGTTCAATTTGAAACGATTTATCTCTGACCACCACAAAATCCCTCTCAGATAATGTCTGGCATAATAATGACATCGAGAATTCAAGTGGCAAAATACAGGTTTGAGACCTATTTGGCTCCTAGGACCTGATATAGCAAAACCTTTAAAGAAGTGCTTACTTGAATGGAGAAAAATTCTTGTATTTAATGTCCTGGAGGTGATGACACACTTATCTGTCTATTTAAGAATTAAGAACACCAGAAACTGGGTTTCTGGGACTGCCCATAAACTTTGCAGTCCTGCTGATTCAGGAACTTCAGGATTTCTTCTGTTTCCCCTCAAATAACTAAGAATTTATCCACTGATTCAGACTGATATGTGAACAGTAATGAGCAGATGCCTTCACAAGGGGAGTCTGCGTGGACACTCTTACAAAGACCTTTATTATCTGTTTTGCTGTTTGTGCTAAATTTTGTGCTGTGCAAATCACCGAGTACTGCAGCAGAAATAGCAAAGAAAGATGGTGGTCTTGGTGCTGCATGGGTTGGCAGAGGCACCACACTGAGGATGTTTCAGGTGCCAGGCCTACGGCATCCGTGGGGTTTAGAGAGGAGGAGCATGCTGAGGTGTGGGTAGGACGGGGAACTGAGCTCCTTCACTGTGTTGCAGTGCTGCTAAAGAGTCTCACCAGGCCCTCCAGTGGGATTGCTAAATGCTCCAGGGTGGGTATCCCAAATCCCAACTGCTGACTGCCTGTCCTAACAAGGACATGATGCGCCCTTGCCTAAAGGTTCCTTCATGCCTACCCTAAAGAAAGGCAAAGAAGCAGGGCCAGTTCAGCAGGATCACTGCATGTGGACTTGAAAAAGAGCTTTCATCTGCTTTTTCGGAATGTGAGAACATGTAAATCATGCCACCCTGTTTCAAAGCCTATTAGAAGGTAGCAGTGATGCACAGTTCAGCCTAGCACCTCTCACAGTGACTAATACCCAGCTTCCCTGCTGTGCACCAGGACGACTGGTGATAACGATAATGATGAATATCCACGCAAAATGTCGCCGGGTTTTGGAAAACGACTCCCTTTGACTCACTAAGCACACAGGCTTCACCGGCAAGATAATGTGTCAAAAGCTATTTCGGAAGAACACAAGCTACCACCTTGTTTAAACAACTCAGGATAATTTCGAGATGACTAAATGCCAGGAATATGCCTGGGGATTGCAAATGTAAGGCATAAGTGAAATTTTCCCTCCTTTAAAACTTGGCTTTACATGAGCCAAGAAAACATTAGGATTACTCTCACTGCAGTCATATCTCAATTTTATACTCTTAGAATTTTGTGTTGATGATAAATTCTTTCAAAAATTGGTCTCCCCAGCATGAAGAGCTACAGGTGATGTGTTACCTGCATACTGAGAGAACCATGGCGGTTCAGTTGTAACCTTTAACTTGGAAATATAAGAAGGGAAGTATCTCATTCACTGCCTAATCCAACATAAACCACAAAACTCAAATATATTCAAGGCTGAAATATATTGAAATGAGTCATTGGCATTTCCCCAACTGTGTTAAATGGATGCTCAGCAGAAGTAGTGGAAAGCAGGCAGAAAAGCTACCAATGCCTACGTGATGCTCTTTTCTCCTAAAGAACTGTAAGAAGTTTGGGCAACAAATTAATAAGCAGAATGAAAGCACAGAAGCGCCAGTGTAGTCAATCTCAAGTAAAGTGGGGGAAGGGCTGTGGAAAGGCAAGAGCAAGAAATGAAATAAAAGAGATTAACTACTGCATTAATAATTGTGAAAAAATAATCTTTTCTCCAAAAGGAATTGATTGCATAGAGCCATTCATCTTCTGACACTGTCAACACACACTTCTGCTTCTGTCTTAGAGAAGCTTCTTTAATATTTATGAAGGGCCACTGTCATTTTCCCCCTCTGCCTTTCTGGTTGCATCCTTTATGACTGACTGCTTGTTGCTAATGTCAGTGTCCTCAGGGAGAGGAATCATCCCTCCCACCCCCACCAGAGCTCCAGTCGGAGGCCGATGAGCGTGAAGAGAGATGGCATTTTGAGGGACTCTGCAGCATGAAAACATGTCCAGCACAGAAAGAGAAGACTGCTCAGTAATCAGCTCCTTGTGGTTTTTGCTTCCAGTCTGTGAGGGAGATGTGCTGCTGCTTGCATTTCCTCCTAAATGGGAAAATAAAGCACCATCTCACCTTATTTTAATGGTCTCAAACAGAAAAAGATGACCAAAAAAAGGTTGTAATATCCTTGGAATTAAAAATATTGCATTTATAGTGCATTATAAATTAAGCACATCTTAATTTGCCCTATTGCAACAGGAAGGAAAAATTATCCAAACTTCATCTGCTTTCCCTGTCCATTATAAATGCATTAATAAAAGCAGGCTTACCAAATAATCTGACAAGGCCTAGAGATAATAACAAAATGTAATCTACCTTTACAATTACATGGCTATGCCTGCACAACCCTTGAAAAGACTGCCTCTGGTTGCAGCCCGCCAGTTTAACTATGGAGAGCTTGAGAAACACAATTTTTAAAACATAAAATAAGAATTTCCTGCAAATATCCCTGGTAGATATGAGAAGGGATCCCTCTGCAAATAAGCCATCAATACCCTCATCTGCCATCCTGCTTTCAAGCCACAACCAAATATATTTACCAAGTGACCAAAAGTAACTTACTCTTCTTGGATGAACAGCTTTATCGTGCTGTGCTCGAGGCTGCTTTAAAGACACTAAAAATACAGACCTCATGGCTACGTGCTGGACTTACAGAATTTGGCCCCCGCTGCATTATGGCTCAAACTTAACATGATAGATGATGTCAAAGTCAGAAAATCATTTTGTTTCTTAAAGTGGACAGGAGATGGGATTTAAACTGCCTTGGTTGGAGTCCTATAATCAGTCATCCAAAATAAATTGTATTATTTAAGAGTTATTCAGAGGCAGACAAGCTGAAAACCTATTTTTATAGAATAAAAAAGTTTAAAGGCTCCCATAAACATTTAAATCGCTTCTTCATACATGTTCTGCATGGTGATTTCTTTTTGTTTCATTTGTAAGACTTTCTGTTGTGCTTTGTGACTGTTCTCAGCAGTTTGGATCTGCAAACATCACGCACTGGGGTTTTCCTATTTACTAACAGCACCAATCTAAAACTACTCTACACACGCACGCTGTGAAAAAAGAATCACTTTGGTACACAGGTTTGAATTAACACAGGATATTCCACCAAAACTCTCCAACAGCCCCTGAATGCATAGATAATTTGCTAATGCAAAGGTATTTGTGAGATTTTTCTGTAATTTTGCTGCAGATGGGTGCAAGTGAGGTTTAGCTGTGTCACCTGTGTCCTGAGCCACGTTGGCTGGCAAAAACATTAATGCAGGTCCACGGCTTTGAGACAGGAGTGCAGGAGCTCACACATCCCTGCCCACGTGCTCGGACCTGGGAGCAGTTCCCAAAGCAGAGCAGTTTATGTCGTATGAGCTCACAGCTGCTGTGTGCTTACAGCACAGGGCTGTAACAATCTGATTTTGGTTACACAAGGTTACCAGGGCACAGAGATTCCTTGATCACCTCTCCCACGCAGACTGCTCATATTCCTCTGTAAACTGTGGCACGTGGACACAGCATAATATTCACTCCTCCAGGTTAACTTGCTTCACGTGCAGAGGAAGCCTCAAGGGACACCCCACAGCACCTCAGGGAACAGCACTGGAGCCAGAGCAGATTTATGAGCCTTTAGTGCTCCATTGGACTTTACTGAGAAACTCAGCTACAAATATTTCCTCTCCAGACCTACAAATACCTCCTCCCCAGACCTGGTATCCTAGAGAGGAAATTGGCATTCAATGCTATAAACTTTCCAATAAATGCGACGTAAAGAGTGTCACTATATTTTCCAATTTTTTTTACTGGAAATCAAAAGAATTATTTTTCAATAGAAGGTTTATTTTTAACCTTTTCACAACAGTCTGTTTTCCTGAGTTAGGGAGAAAAACAAGAACATCTAATAACTACTAGACATGTCTTCCCGGTCAAAAGCATTTTCAGAGAAACCGGCAAACCCAACTATTTTTATCTCATTTCATGCCCTCATGGGTTATGAAAATGAGCCAAGTCTTTTAGAAAGCTGTATTGCACTTAAATTGGCTTTTGCTTCAAAATGCAAATCTTCCCTGCCAACACATACAGAATGTAAAACTTGCCAACTGGATGACAAGCAGGAAGGAGAAGATTGCAAATGATGCTGCAAAGACAGGAGATAAAATACACAGCCTAGCAGGATATACATGTTTAAAGATTCCTGCCATGTATATTTACTCCTGTGTAATCTGGAAATGACTGAAATAATGACAACATTACGTTACAGCTGTTTATGTATTTAAACATTTCTTTCCTTTTATTTTAAAGGATTACAGGCAGTCACAAATAAATGGGGTTTTTTTCATGCTATCCTACTAAAGGGAACAAAAATAGTCCTTAACTACTGTTTTGTTTCTGCTTTCAGGTAGTAATAGGGCTCCAGCTCTAAACTCATCCTGTTGCTATAGGTTTCAGTTGCCCTTATTCCCTTTGGGAAAATGTGAGGACCCTAATCCTGAAAACATCCTATTTGTATCGCTGGACAGATTGATCCAGAGAACAGATCAGATCTTAGATATTACTCAAAGACTTGCTCATGTCCCTAACGGATTGTTTTAAGATGAGCCAAATTCTACTGAATTCAGAGTTTTCTTTAATTGATTTCATGGGGTGAAAGATATTTGTAATGATACTTTCTCCAGTCTCTGATACTAAGAAGGAAAAGGAATTTTTTTTTTTACCTACTCAAAGAATATATATAGCACTCAAAAAGTTCACTCCTGTGTTTGGGAAGTTACTTCTATTTTGGTTTCTTTTCTCAAAGCAAATGTTTGGGTTCACAAAGTTCAAGTGAATTTCCTATCTACCAAGATGAATTTTGTAATCTTTCTTAAATATTAATGCTGAACAAGAACCACCACTTCTCTGTGCTCATAAAAAATAGTTTTCTCTAGAATATGTCAGACAATTGTGGGGTTTTTTTTCCCCTTTAAGATTGATTTAAATGGTTTTAAATGTGCTATCATCCTTGAAATTTTTCATAGGAACAAAGACATAGAGGTCAGGAGTGTGTCAAAATGACATTTAAATGTCAAACCAGTACTTACTTTATTGAGATACGAAGTAATGTCTGCCTATTCACTGAAAAAGTGTTTAAGTCTATTTCAAGTTTTCAAAGACAGTTCTCCAGTAATGAAGCTTTTGAGTGACTCTGTGGAGACATGGAACAGAAACTGAAATAGAATTGGTAGTGGGGAATAAAATTAGGAATTATCTACCGATCTGACACGAAATCAACATGACCACATTACATCTGTATTCGCACACAGTATGAATTAAAGCAGAGAAAAATCAAATAAGGATCTTACTTCTGTGAACCACTGTAGCTCAAAAATAACAGAAAAGATCAAATGCCACAAAGCTGAGGACAGAAAAGACTTCTTTACCACAGCTAAGCCAACATTTATTTCCATTTATAAAGAACAGTAAATGCAGGGGAAACCAGCACTGCTGAAATGCAAGCATAAATAGCATAAATAAAGACTATTAAGTCTTGCAGGCAGAATATTTGGAAGTGCAGTCTGATTTTATATCTGCCAAATGAGGGAGTGCCTTACTGACTGTTCCCACCCCCAAGGTGAAGCCCCTCCTCTTGGTTCNTACTGTTCCCACCCCCAAGTACTAGTCTGAGGTGAAGCCCCTCCTCTTGGTTCAGGCCTTCCCAGCAGGGAAGACGAGATGGATTTCAGCTCCATGGAGCATTGCTCAGGCCAGGTCAGGGTAGCGATGAGTGACACGCAAGGACTCTACTGCTGGGCCACAGCTCTCACCATCACTGCCATCGGCCATCTCTACCTCCTTCTGCCACATTTTCAAAAGCAGGGGAAGAACTTGCATCCCTGGAAGAGGTGCGGAGTTTCTCCTCTGTGCCTTCAATGACCTTGCACGAGTGTGTGTTGGCACCTTGGGATGAGTTCTGTTTCCATGGCCAGGACGTCCTTGGCTGCTGGACCACCCGGGAGGCCACTGACCTGTTCTGGATGAGGTGCAGGTACCTGTCTGCTGAGAAGAAAAAGGACCACAGTCATTAGCTAATTTCTCCCATGCAGGTCGCAGAACATCTGTCTGCTAATTACCTTCCCTGACTGGTAGCCTAAATTGATTTTGTTTGGGAGTTCACAAGCAAAAAAGAAGTTGTATACTCTATTCCAAATCTCATACCTTTTTCCCCCCTGCATTGTTGGCATTAGAAAAGGGAGAGGATGGAAAGCTTCAATATCTTCCTGCCCCCAGACTGATCGTTTTCACCCCAGAAATTCATACTTTGAAGCTGTTGATTATTTTATGGACAACTATCAGTGTGGTTTTTACGATGTACTCAGAATGAGCTCAGAAGTCGTGATCTTGCTGTGCTGTACAATACTTCTAAATTATGGGACAATCTGCATTCCTGGTGCGTTGTGAGCTGACAATATATAGGTACCTGAGCTGACAGGAGGACACTGTCCTTGTAGTCTAGTACACTTTATGCTGGCTCTGGCAAATACAGTGAGCAGACATTAAATGCTGCAGGCATTCAGAATACCCGAAGAGCGTTTTTCATCCAGTATTACTTCTCACAAATATGCTTAGGTGACAGCTTGTTTAATATACACTGAATAATATGGGTTGTGCCATTTGCCAGCAAGTGAGAGAGCTCTACCAGCAAGCATTTTATTAGGTGAATTACTATTTAGTGTTCCTGCCATGGTAATATTTACATTTCCTTTTTATTTGGTGAATTACTAAGGCTGCACATTTCGATTAGCCCTACATGAAGGACTGTGTGAAAAAAGAAGCACCAAGAGGGTGCATCCTTGAAGGTCACACGACACAATGGAGAGCACAAAAGAGTGTTTTTCTTCAAGGGGTGAGGGCTCTACCTTAGTTTTGGGGCCTGAATCCTAAAATTGTTGCGGGCACTGAGGCTACTAGCTACTCTCAACCCCAGCTTCCTTTGACTAGGTGAGGCTCAAAAATTCCCTGAATTCAAGGGGCTACATGCTAAGGTTTAAAGGGAGTCAGCCTCAGGTTTCCTGGATGTAGGTTTATTGAATATAGGTCACTGGGCTAAGTCGTGAACATTTTTATGGCAACTGTGGGAAAAAAGGACTGTTTGCATCTTCTCCTCCCCAGCTGTATGGCTGTAAAAACCCCATTGCCTTAGAGCCAAGCATAATTTAAGGATCATGCACAAAAAAATTGGGCAAAGCATCTCAGCATTAGGATTCTGGAGTTCTGGCTCACCAAATGTCATACATATCCCCACATATTAAATTCATCACTTTCTTATTGAACTGAAAACAGCTCAGCAATAACCCATCCAGAATACTTTAAAGCTTATAGAAAGAAGAAAAAAAAAAAAAACAAAAAAAAACCAGTTTCTCAGTACCTCTAGATTGTGGGTGTGTTTATCCCATGCAGAGACTTTCTCATACCAGTACCCATACGAGAGGTTGCACCACATGGCCAAGAGCAATGCCAGGGGAGATGCTCTCCCAGAGACAAAAGCAGAAGAGACACACCAGCCCTGCGCCCCACGCGCACTAATCAGACCTGTCACTTGCCAGCACAAGCTAACACAGGCTCTGCTTTGGGCTGACACAGCTCTGTTGCTCTGGAAGACACTCACAGCAGTCTGGGGATCTCTGCAAGATCTCTGTTCTTAATTCAGACATGACCACAGACATGCAGTATCAGGCCCATCAAAATGTTTCTGTCAGGATGTACTCAAGGACCCAGAGGCAGAGAGAAATAAAAAAAAGCTTTTTTATTTTTTAAGCGTGGTTCTGACTGGCACCATATTCATAGACTCATCGTTCATCAGACAAATGATTCAGATGATCTGCCTCTTTTAAGCATTGTTTTCTAATTCTATTTTATTCCATTCACTTTTGCTTATGTTTGTTTCCTATTTTCCTAGGCCATGACTGGTTTTGAGCATGTGTCCAACACAGAATCATAGCTGTAAATTTTTTAATTCTGTTCTCTGGAATAGACCCAGTATTGAAATTTTTAATTTGGGCCATAGAAAGCTTTTTGAACTCAATTTGCTTCTGCCACAACAGGTGCTTCAGACTGTCTGAAGACAATCAATGATTTTTTTTTTCTTTTTGTGCAATGCAATTTAAAACCTGATTTACTGAGCTTTACCTACCTCCTGACACACCACTGCACCACCACCACCAGCACAGCCAATAAGGATGCTGCCGAATGCTGATTTTGGAATCCAGAATTCCAGAAATCAGCTGTGCTGAAAGTAACAAGCCCAAAACTGATATTTTTTTCATGAGAAAATTTCCTGTCCATTGGTGCTTAGCTGAGTCCTACTGTTTGGACCTTGTAGAGTCTGACCCATTTAGAGGCCAACTGAGATTTCAGGCTATTTCTTCACAAACAGAGTGGCATCTCTGACTTCACAATGCAACCTGTAACATAGTACAGGACTTTTGTTTCTTTTTTTTTCTCTCTTAGAAAAAAAAATTTGTTAAAATTATGAAATTTTTTATGATGGCACTTAATACTCTCCAGCACTTTTGAGAATCTTGATCTAAGTAGTGTACTAACACTACATAAATGTCTGGGTTTTTTTAATTAATGTTTTACTCATCAAAAATGAAACATTTATTTTACCATTGATAACAATAACTTCTACTAAAGGATGGTGTCAGCCTACTGATGAAAATGAGAGATAGTGAGTTATGAAAAAACCATAATAAGGACAAGGAAGTGGGAATTAAAGGCAGACATATTAAAACGAAAAGCACAACTTTCAGCAGTAAGATCAATTACCACTATAATATATTACTAAATAAAGTGTCAGGGTCTCTAGCTCTGAGTTTCTCCAAGATTTCTGTTTTCCTGGAAGATTTGCCACTGTATGTCTTCCTGGGTGTCAGTGGGAGAGCCTGACAGAAGCCATAAGGTCTGGGAGGACACTGACCTGGGGCAGACGGGATGAGAGGAGTGGGAGGCAGGTGTTGGAGCTCAGCAGTGGGATAGGGAGGCAGGACAGAGATCCTGAGTCCCAAGAAACACAGAATGGAAGCTGCTGTGCTGGCCCTTGTTCGGCAGATGGGGGCCCCCACTTCACACCCACATGTACCTTCCTCACAGAAAGGTATGAAGAACCTTTATGGTATGCCTGGGATTCTGCTTAGCCATGTTGTCTTGGTTTAAGGTAAGTTAAGGGGATGGACACTCCAAAAAGAGCCACCTCCCCTTTAGTTTTATCTAATACCTTTCACCACTAAGGAGACACGAATACAAGGAGATGTAAGTGGTAAAAAAAAAAAAAACAGTTTACTAAAAAAATAATCCAAAATAACAGCAGGCAAGAAAAACGGTAATAGTCACTAATTAAAAAAGTGGTTGCTGAAATCTCTCAGAGTCCCTGGGAACAAAGAGAAACTCAAAATTGTGGAGAGATGATGGGTTCCTCCAAGCACGTGATAAACTTATTCAAAAAATTCTGGTCCTTTGACAGATTTCTCAAACCAAATATTTTATTACGATATATTATTTCCTTTTTCTTTTTATAGAAACTTTGGTATTCAATTTCTTGATATAACTTTCAAGCATTAGAGTCTGTTGCACTTACAGGTTCCTGAAAGCTGATGACTGACATCAGCAATGAAAGGTGGTAAATACTGTAATTATAATTCATAAATGAAATGCTACAGCTAGGAGATGCTAAAAAAAAATTAATGTGGCTCCTAATTAACTTTCAGTAGCAAAGAATAAGATAGTTTATAAAAAGTTTTAACAGAAATTAATTTGTCTCTTTTTTCCTTCAGAAATTAATGGTGAAAATCAATTATCTTTGCAGAAAAATGCAAGATTCATGTTTTTATCAATCAATAAAGGTCTGATTACACCAAAGAAACAATTAAGAATAGGACAGCAGATCTAAACCAGCATTTTTTATTAGCTTTGCTAGAATTGGAATAGAATGAACAGCAGCACTGCAGAAGAACCCAATGTTTAACCAGTCTGTTGTTCTGTCTCGGAGCAGAGATTCAATTCCAAGCAGAGGATATAAGCACCTTATTACCCATTACCTTAGCTAAACATCAGCTTGCAGCAACCTGTCTGAGAAAGGTGGAGTTTGAAAAAAGGTTACAAGGTGTTGTGCAGATTAAAAAAAACAAATAAAAACAAACAAAAATTGTTTCTCAGTAGAAGAGTAAGCATTGTCATGAAACAATTTATCTGGTCCCAATGCCAACATTAGGGGTGAGCCTGTAAATGACTGTACGTAACCCATACAAGGGATAAGAAAGTATAGGAGCTCTTTTTGGGAGGCTGTTCAGACCTTGACTATCAGCAGCATGACAGCCAATGAAGCCTTTGCACATCCTTACCCACCTCCAGTCCATCCTATGCAACCGATGGGCTTTGTTGGGGAACAGAAATCACAGCAAGGAATAGGCAAAAAACACTCCCCCGTGTTAAAGCCACTTTAGAAAGCCTATTCATTTTATAAATCATCTCTGGGGGATATATCCAAGACTGCTTTCCTTAGGTAAAACCATGCTAACGGGTCATCTAAGTTACAGGCTGAAATTTCCCCATAATTTGGCAAACTTCAGCTGATATTCCTGACTGCTGGAAGGAAATGATAAAGCCTATTTTTATAGACAGACTTTTGTTTCCCTTTTAAGAAAATGCTCACATAGAGTTTAGTTTCAGTCCACTTATTTCAATATCTCCTTGTCTTGCTTGTCTTATTTTCAAGGGTTGGCATCCAAGGGCTGTCATGCTGCTTCTTAATAATTTTGACATCTGGTCAGGTCATTTTTCAGAATTAAATGACACGCAGCTTTCACGTTTTCATTTTTCACCCTAGGAAAATAAATGCTGAAGCTTTCCTTTCATGTATGGCAAAAGCATTTCCACATCAAGCTCACCACTCTTCCTGCTGAACGGAATTGCAATGTGACTGGGGTACATCACAACATGCAACCCATACCAGAAAGAAAAATTCTGCTCTCAAGAAAGTTAGATATGCACTATGTGAAAGAAAAAATAAATCATGTGGCTCCTGCATGAACTTTGGAGCAAAATCCTGACCTCTGTTTCTAGAGGATTGCCTGCTGAAGATGTGAGCTTGGTCTTTTTTCTAACACAGCCATGCAGACATTTACAAGTAATTTGATGAACTGATTGATTTGGCCAAAAATCATACCCATGAATCAAAAATGATACCAGAACCACCACGCCTTCATAAACTGTGTCTTATAAAACGTGATCAAGCCAGCTTGTAGACTTAGCTTATAGCCTTGGTCATAAAATTTCATTCACTTGTGGCAGCCAATAATAATAATAAGCCAAATAATCACTCTGTTCAGGCTGATGTGGTCACATTTCCATGTTAAATACAATACTTTCAAAGAAACAATTAACAACACATTTATTTATCATCTTAAGATATTCCAAGAAAGAAAGCTGGATATGTATTTTAACATGACTCCCCTCAGTATTTCTGTCCGGGGAGCACTTTGGGACCGTCCGAAGTGCCAACATTCAAACCCATCAGTATCCTTGCAGCCTGAGCTGCTATTCATCATGAGAAAACATCTGCAATCTATTCTTGTATAATTAGTATGCATTTGTAATGCTGTAGACACTTTTATTTCTGCGTAATTTCTATGCTAATGCTGAAGGCAGAGAGACCAAACTCCTCGCTGCTCCCTCTCTCCCCATGACTGAGGCTTCTCCTCCAGCTCCGCTGAGAAGGGGGCCAGCGACAAGGGAGGCAACGTGGCTGGGTCTTTTTCAGCATGAGAGCCAGATACCCACCGGGCACACTGGAGCCCTGACCTTCCAACCCAGGGCCACGTTGCTCCTGAGGTCACCACTGAGACATTTGGCATCTTGACAACACTCGTATGAATAAACCGGTTTCTTGCACTTTTGGGAGGTGGAACGGGAGAGGGAGTCTTTTTAAAGGTAGAAAGAACCTTTCTTTTTCTCAGGCTTGATCTGTTTCTAAAAGAAAAAAAATTAGCCTGTTATAACACTATATAAATCCCAGTTTTCTTTCTTAAATGGTAATTACAATCAGTGTAATTCAAACTATTATTTGCACTGTGTGACATTAAGTTAAATTCTTTTTCAGTTAATTTATTGTTTGCTACTGATCTCTAGTGCCCTTCAGACACTCTTGAAAATAATTATTTAGGTCTCTATTAAAATATTTTGATGAATAAAACCACTGAAGTACTAGCTGATGACCACCAGCTACTTTTTAAGCAGAAATAGGGTTGGGGCTTCAGGGTTTTGTTATTTTTAACATCACTGGAAGAAACTGGAACAAAGCTAGCGGTGAACAAGTTTTCTAATGCTCTCTAATTTTGTGAGTCAAAATAACACTGACTACGTTACTTTACACATGGGCACTGTTTTGGAAAGCTCTTTTCTGATACTGTATCAAGTTATGGAAAAACTAGATTAATAAAATCACGCAAAGGTGTCAGTTCAACTCTCTGCCAGTGCAGTGTGGTTTTTAAATCCTTACTGCCTTGAGCCCCACATTGATTGTTGTAAAACAAGGTGACGTTGTGTGCATTTTACAGTGTAAAAGATACAGCTCTTGTCCTGACTTCCCTTCAAGCATGGAAACTCTGATGCCACCAATTTCTTGAACAGAATTGCATTAATTTGGATAAATTAGAGCCTGAGATGAGAACAGATCAATTATTCTTGATGGGACATCTATCTAGGAGAGGGGGAAAATTAAAGAAGGAAAAAATAAAAGATTGCCTTATTTTGGATTAAAAATGGATAGAATCAATTTGAGAGAAAATTATTTTAAATTGGAATTAGAGTATCTACAATCCTTATTAAGAGGCATATCTCAAATATCAGTCATGCAAAATAGTTTCTTATAGTGGCAAACTTTTTAAAACAGCTGTGGAAAAATTCGGTTATATAAATCAAAAGTCAGAAATTGCAGATAATCAATAATACAGCGGTTAGTTTTAGCTTGGTGATTTTTCTTCATCTGTGTTCAGGCTGCTGCTGAAAACCATTCTCACCCCCTGCTCTGAATTGCAGGAGATCAGAGAGTTAATGGCATTACCAACACACATTACATTGCAGAATTTCTGTTTCACAGCATGTCAGCTGTACTCACTCACTCCACGTCCCAGCTTAGGCTGTGCCTGTAACAATATACAGCTTGAAAATAATGTCGAGAAGAAGATTTAATGATAGTTAAATTTCAAAATTAGAAATTGCCTGCTAATCTGAGTGTTTCTGAACTGCATTCTAGATCAGCATGTTAAAGATGAACAGGAACACCTTTTGCTATGACAGGATCAACTGAGTACAGGAATCAAGAGAATGGGATTTATTTGCTCTGATTTTCCTGAAAGCAAAGACAAGTGTGGTTTGCGTAACTAAAATCTGCTTGTGAATGGCTGTGGATTTTCATAAAGCTAACACCTTCCTTGTTAACTTACTGTTTACATAAAGACGTGTACTTATGTAGGACAAAGTCGGTAGTTTAATGTTATGTTTTCTTCCATGTTACAAGAAAGGCTGGAAGAAACTGGCCTGTTCTTAAGGGAGCACATCAACAGTGCAGTGTCAGATATCACCACGTTGTGACTAATGCTCCATCTTGCATCTTTAAATATTTTTAACTTCTATTTGTTTTGTGCTCTGTGAAGTTTGGTTTCTGAGTGGGCACTTCAGAGCAAGTATAAGCCTGTATGCTTCAGTGCAGTTCAAGAGTGCTCTTTTCTCCACAAATCCCCTCCCACTGCCTCCTTGCCATCCCCTCAGAGCCTGAGCCTCTCATGAAAGAGACTCCCTGAGTCATTTAACACCCTTCTTGGAGACGGCTCAGCCTCTATCACCTTCTACATGTGAAACAGCACCAAGATAACCTCCTCCAGATGCACTCTACACAGGCAGTCTCAGGAACTTAATCTCCTGCTTCTGGGAATCTCAGAAAATGACTCACCTATTTCTTTACCCCTTCTTTTTATCTCTCTTGCTCTTTGTGTGCTTTTCACCTGGCAACAAGTTCATCGGGGTAATGCTCACAAGTCAAGTTGCACACAAGGCTGCAAAAAAGACCCCCTGGGCTTGACAAGCCCTTCAGGTCAAGAAGTCCCTCTCTGGAAAAGCAGCAGAAGACCATACATCACAACAACTCCATTGCAGTGGCAGGCAATCAATGGAAACACAATAATATCAATAAAATATGTACGAAGCCTACGATGTTCTCTCTTCTGGGGCCGCAGCATTGATGAGATGTCACTGACAAACCACCAGGAGTTGCCACAAAGCTCTGACACATTGATTTTCTGAAGCTGGGGTCTCCAGCTGTATTTCTATTAAAACAAAAGTTCTAGGAGTTCTTCCTGTGCACCTGTTGGGAGCTGTTGGCTAGGGAGTCAAGCAGTTCAGAACTTGTGCTGCTTCATTTTAGCCCTGCAAACTACCTAAAGCTCCTGTAAAATAAGAGCTCATTAGGGGCAAAATTGACAGTGAAGGTATTTTCTGCAGCTAAGCTTACAAGCCAAAATGCTCATTTCTGAAAAGACAGGGGGAAGAGCAGGGGAAAATGAGCTAAAAATATTTGGTCATGTTTTCTACATTGAAAAAAAGTTGCTTAATAGAAAACTCTGCAGCATAAGACTTAATCCCTCTCTGATGTGCATCCCTACCTAACATTTTAAGATGCAAGATTTCAGGATGCAATTTTATTTTCTTTCTGAAAGATTTCCAGATTCACTGGAGACAAACCTATACGTTGAAAGACTTAAACTTGCCTATATATCAAAAGATTTAAAAGTTGGATTTCTAACTAGACCCAACTTCTTCGACGTTCTAGTTGTGAATGAAAGAAATGCAATTAGCATGTGAAAATTAAAAATGGAATATAGCAGTGTAGGAATTTGACACCCTTGTCTGTGCTCTGTGATGATATCTCTGCTGCTTTGGCAGAGTTGACTCTTGACTACATTTCAGTGACATTCTGTTTGAAAATATCCTGTCTAGCCATCTCCCTGTGTCATGAGGTTCACTCAGCTCCTAAGAAGAGCAGAGACATTCCAAGCACCTCTGACACTTGGATTGTGCCCCACAGGCAGAATAAAAAAAAGGACTTAGGAAATCAGACTATCACTGTTTCTTCACAGGTATGATTTTATACACAAATATATATATACAGGTTTATTTTTTAAATGCAGCAGCCCCAGAAGGTAGCTGAGAATGAAAATGCAGCTGAAAAAACAGCTGTCTGTACTGGGGAGTGTTAAAAGACAGATCTGCTTTCATGCAGGCCAACATACTTGAGACAGACAAACGAAGGGATCCAACACGTGCCTTTAGTCTTGTTCTTTTGGGAGAACTGAGATGGAGGAGACAAAATGATTTGCCCTGTCAAAAAGTGGGGAAGAGCCTTCTTCCATCAAAGTCATCCAACCTCATTTTCCTTAGTCCACGTTAGCAGCATGCCCTTGAGTCAGTATTGGCCTAGTGCTCTGTTTTAATAAAATTTTACAGGCTCAAAATAATATTTCATGATCACTCCTGTGACACCAGAAAAGTCTTTACTTGCTGAGCATAAATACATCCTCAGCTGCCCTTTGATGGAAATAGATCTGAAACTCTGGAGCTGCAGGAAGATCCAGTACTTCAGGGACCCACACTCCCAACTAGCAGTGCAAGATTAGTATCAGGCCCAAGGCAGAAAACCAGATATCTTCCTTTAGAGAAAAAAAAATAGAAGAGTTTGTATCAAATGGATCCTTGTTTTTCAGCATATTCTTTTTCTGGTAAGTTCTGCATGCCCTATTAGTTAGAAACACTCGTTGAAAGAAATGGAAACTTGAAGGAGCCAGAGAAATACTGAATGACAGTGGTATGCTCAAAAAAGTTTCTTTCAAAGGAAGCTCATCAAATATGTAGCCCAGCTGTTCTTTACTTTCTAATCAGGCTTTCTGATATAATGAAAGTTCATCCAGAAAGACACTTGCTCATTCATGTGATGGTCCTGTCAAAAAAAGGGGAAACGCAAATAATGGGAAAAGAAGATCAACTTAATCCATTTCAGCTTAACTGTGCAGGTGAACTCGGGAGAAAATTATATTAAACTGAAATCTATGAAATTTTTGGCTCTTTAAAAATGCTGCTTTAGACAGCAAATATTTGCTGAAGATTACCCTGTATTGTTGATGCTGCTAATTAGCAAACAAAACACTTGGGTTTTGCCACCACATCTGGCCCTTCTATTTGCTGAAAATGTAAATAATCATGCTGCTGTCCCCACTCCTAATGGGATTTAGTGTCATGTGCCCTATGTTAAATGCTGTAGAGCACAGCAGCACCTTCCCCTGCAAGCAGCAGGCAAAGCCAGCCTGTCACTCAGGGACTGCTTGTCCTGGTGGCACCGGGTTTGCAGAGTGTGCCAGATTTAGTCATGTATACGAGCATCACCTCGCTGACGGCCACGGGGAGATATTCAGGGCAATTAGAATGGTAATCAAGAATTGACATCACCTCCTGCTCAGCCCATGTTATTCAATATAAAAATAAGCTCAATTAGTTCTGCATTCAGGGTTTGGGTTCGCATTAAGTTGTGGAAGCAGCAATTAATTCGGGCTTCTCATTTTGGTAGGCTGGAAAAAAAAAAAGAGAGAAGCATTTGGGTTGTTGTTTTCACTTTTAATAAGAGCACAATTTACTCTTAAGGTCAGAAGTGTGACATATGTTCTGCCTTGTGTTACAAAAATAATGATGTATCGGGTCATCTGAGATATACAGGGCTGAGGGGAAATAAGGAGAAAGCAAGACAGAGAGACAGCTCCTGGCTTATTGTTGACATGATTCTCTCTTTCTGTGCAGGCATCGTTAAAATACCAGGCTGCTAAATACCTCAGAAAATAAAACCACGCACTAAAAAGAGTTATTTATTGGTTTGGATTGCAAAACAAAACCCTCTTGAAGAACAGGCATTTAAAATAACTGTTTTGATATTCAGGCAGCACCTAGCAGTGAGACAGCTTGTCAATGCTTCCTTTATAAAACACTCATTTCTTAAAAAGCGTCGCATTTCTTGTCAGCTAAAAAGAAAAATGGTTAAATCAGCTTGTCTATTTTTGAAATGAAGATCAGCAAAAATCAAATCAAAACAAAACAAGATGTTTCAACTCTTTCCAAGTTCTATTTATGCTTCTTCTTTGCAAAGAAAAATTTTATCTCCCAAAAGGAAAATCCAGGAAAGCCATATTAAGAATAATTTTATTTTAAATCCAATACTGCTACTTAAGATGTTTAGTTGGCGCAGAGGATGGACTGTGAAGATGTATTAATTTTAATAATTAGGAAGACATCAGCAGTACCATTTACCATTGTTTTCTGGGAAGCACGTTGAGGGGTACATTCTCAGTCATCCTTTCACTTGCCATACAGAGCACTCAGTTTGCAGTGGTATTTGCACACCCAGAGACAAAGCAGCCTGCGGAGAGGTGTCTGATTGCCCCGTACCCCCCAAAGTGGGCAGATTGCTCAAGTAGCAGGCTAATTTATTCCTCTCCAAATGAAGTGCTGCAGACCAGACGCCAAGAGAAATTCTCAGCACCTTACTCCATGAAATCAATGAGACTGTTTACAGAGCAAGAGTACAGGCAGACAAGAGAGTTTCTGTCAGGTGCATTGCTCCATCAGCTGAAATGCTCGGAGAAGGAATCGGCGTGAGCTTGCTGATGTACTCCAACCCAGTGCACTCTGAGCGAATTGGTGCAGGGCCCATCCTCCATCAAAACGTTTTCAGCAGTGATGCACACATTTGTCTGGAAATCTGCTCTTTAATTCATCGACATTAGTGTTCAAAGCAGCACTAAGTCAGTAGGGCTGCGTGAGCCTGAGAAGGGAACCAGGCCAGCAGTACTTCATGAAGGAAAACGATGGCTGAAACTAAACGAATGCAGCATCCCACAGAAAAGTCCTGCTCCAGAAAATATTTTTAGAAGCTGCATGTCAAGTGTCTCCCTGTGCTGAGGCACCCCTGGAACCGCCTGTTTTACCATAGGTCAGACCTGTCTCTAAAGGCCAGGCCTGACAGGCTGGATGCTGATACCGGGCCAGGAAATGGAAATCTGTGGGGTTTTCTTTTGCTTCTTTTTGACTGATGACCTTTCTGAAGCCTGATACAAGGCACAGGGTATTGATGTTTGGGGTTTGCTGGCTATGATTTTATGCTGCCTACCTGAAAACACTTCACAGAGTAACTTTTGTTGGCTAAGCGTGTTATGTGGTATTTTGGTACAGGAAGTGTAGTATGATGTAAAGTACATCATTAGGAAATAGTGGCATCCGTTTAAAAAACAGCACAGGTGATGGCAAGCAAAAAACAAAGGAGAAAACCAGAATGTACTTCAATTTTATCACAGTCTTTGAATGAAATGCTTGATAAAGAGAAGAGTCAGATTCCTCAGGTTGCTGGTGTGTTTTCACAGCAAACATCACTCCTGTAGCTTCCATCAGTCCTTGTTTGCCTACGAAAAATTAAGAAAAATTATACCTTTCATCATGGATGAGAGTATAAAACAGAACAGGCCCTCCAAAAAACCCAAAACACAAAACAAACAAACAAACAAACAAAAAAAAAAA
>VZTA01017072.1:106122-230558 GCA_013398855.1 Mohoua ochrocephala
AAAAAACCCCAAAACCAAAGAAACAAAACCAAAAAATAACAACCAAAAAAACCCCCCACCAAAACAAAACAAGAAAAACCCTAAAAACCATTTCCAAGCAACCAAACCAAAACACAGCCACCTAAAATTCCAAAGGGGACTCTGGTTATAGTGGGTCAGCCAAAAACTGAGCCCAAGAGTGAGAGTCATAGATAAATATTTCCTGAGGTGTCAAGTAAAGTCATTTAGTAAGTAGTTGTTTTTAATTCCTATCTCTTCAGGTGCCCTCAGCAGCACCAGACAACCCCATAAATCGGAAAATGAGTTTATGTTTTTTCTCCAGCTTCCTTTCCACCAAATCCTTATGATGGCTGCCAAGTTCTAATATCTGTGGATCACACCATTTTTCTGCCTGGGAAATATCTGCAATCTACTTCTCATTCTGAGTCCCAGGAAAGAAGGAGAAGCAGCAGCTCCGGGAGCATCCCCGTGGACTTACAATTACCGTGGGACTCCCGAGATGTTGGCTGCAACATCGAGAGTCCTGCTGCCTAATCCCTGCCTAACCCATGTCTTGACCTGAATTTCATCCACCAAACTTGGATCTAAATATTTAAAGACACAAAAAGCAAGATTTATCTAAGGGAATGACCTAAAAGCATGGATCTGAAAGCAGGTTGAGGAAAGTCTGTACGCTGGCAGGCAAAGATGAGGCGCTTAAATCATTATTTATTGCCATGTAGGCTTCATTGCACTCTCTTGATATGAAAACATTTAATAGATGACATTTAAATTAATATGGTGTTATTACAAATACACATAGGCTACACTTGTGAAATATTAGAATTTCTAGTTTGAGCTACTTTGTGTACTTGAGAAATTGGGAAGAGGAGAAGATGTGTGACTATTTCTAATTATCAGCATCCTTTTGTAGTTTCACGTGAAAGAATCCTTTGTACTGGAAATGTATTTGTCAGTTTGTTGTTGAATCCAAATGTGTCCTTTGCAGCTTTGAGCTGATAAATCCACATGACAGCACGCTGCTGTGCACACATTTGAAAATAGCGTAGCCATCCATGTGTGGGGCATATTTATGTGAAGGTTATAAACCTTCTGATCAACCCAAAGGCATTTAAATCAAGTGTACTGCTGGGAAACATGGCCATGCTACTTCTTGAGCTGCTCTGGCTTTTACAGACACCCAGCAGGTACTTGCAGAGTGATCCCGCTGTTTCTGGTTCTGGGCTACTTTCTGTCCCCTATATTGTGGTGTCCAAAATCCTGATTCTCCTTGTTTCTGAATTTTGAAAAGTAGTACCATTTATGGTGAGCCAGAAGCACAGCTAAGGGCTGAGGAAGAGGGCACTGGAGGCAGTAAATCAGTGAGGGAAAGAGCACTTTGGTGCTCTTGCCTGAAGCTTTACTGTTGTCACTCATTTCTGCCAAGCAGAAGGTTTAACTCCAGAGAAGAGCCCCCCTAATCGTCACCATATTTCTGTCACTGCTGCCACAGCTGCATGACACCACACAGTGAAGTAGGGTAGCCCAAAACACAACTGAGCAAAAATCTGTTCTACCCAAGGAGGGCCATTTCTTGCTGCAGTTCAGTCAAATCCATTACTCCTAAAACAGGATCTCCAAGAGAGGGTCCCTAATGATGTGACAGCACTGGAAAAAATGGCTGGCAGAGGACAAGGGGGCATTGCTGTTTGCACAAAGGTTTGTACCGCCAGTGAAAGAAAATTTAATGAAAACATTAATTTCAGGAAATGTTTTGTTTTCATCTGACCTATAGAAAGAAAGCAGTTTCAACTACAAACCCAGACAGATACTTTCTTCATTAACATTTTCTACACTAGGCCTTTTACTGCAATCAAGTCACTTTCTGGGACAAAGCATGCCTGTGAGAAGACAAGTTTTGGAATATTAACCAGAAGGGAAATAATCCTTTTCATTCACACCAAGTCATTGTAAACTTAACACACAGCAAGGAAATAATTTTGGATCTGCAGCAAGTAGTCTCTACAGTTAGACAATTCAGAAGTTTTCCCTGATGAACTTACACAAAAGAGATAACTTATTTAGTGCAGCTTTTAAAAGGAACTGTTTTCCTGAGCTGGCATTTCCTGGTAGGAATTTACAAATGCTACCTTCCAACACCCGCTGTACCGTTATGTATTAAAAGAGTCCATCCCAAATGCACTCCAGCAATATAAGAGTATCAGCTTTTGCATGTGTTTATCCAGCTGTCATTTTTACATATGTCCCATACATTGTGGGTCCCAGGCCTGCTTTGGTAGAGAAAAACATTGCCTGATTTTTATTTTTTTTTCAATTTTTTTTCTTTTTTGTTTTCTCCTGACAAATAAGAAAGTCAAGGAACAATTAAAGTGCAGACTGGAACAAAAATAACCTCCTAGTAAACAAGTGTGCTCGAGCAAAATAAATGATAATTTATTTTACAAGCAGAGATTAAAAGAGCTTGGCTTGTTCAGCTTCTCAAAACAATAGCTAAGAAGGGATATGACTGTTCCCTATAAATATATCTGGGTATGTAAACATGAAGGGAGAGAAAAATTACTTAAGCAACCAGTAGAATATTGGCACAAGGACAAATGAGTATAAACGAGCCATGAATTAATTACAGTGAGAAATTAGGATAAGTACCTGGAAGTAGAAGAGCTGCTTTCAGGCTAATTTATGGAAAAATGAGCTGCCCAGTTGCTCTGTATTCAGCCTGAAAAGGAGTATATTGGTCTTATTCCTCTCCTCGAAGCTCAAGCCGTGTGTACATTCTGACATATATCCCATAACACTAGAGAGCCATAAAGTTTTACCTCATTTGGCATGTGAAAAGGAAAAATTAAGTGAATATCCTCACGCCATCTCATTTTTATGGAACTACTTTTAGATTCTGTGGAGTCAGACACTTACTGACTTTTCTATAGGGGAAGAGAATGAATACAGAGCCCGCCCCTGGAATCCCACATCAAGAAAATCCCACTTGGTCCACACACTTCCCAAAACTGAGAGCACTCCTTTCCCCGAGAGGGAAAACATGCTCTGATCCAAACAATAAAATGATAAAAATTTTATTCTGGCACACCCAGGAGCTCCCCCCAGGAAGTGCAAGTCCTCATTTTCCCTACCATGAAGCATGTTTGAGCTTTTTTTAACAGCTAGGAAAATTAGGGGCTTTTTTAAACAAGTATTTCTTAAGCTTGATTTTTTTATTCCCTACCCACTTGTAAACTGTCTGTAAATGGATTTTTAAAATGACAGCGTTCATCCTAGACTTCAAATTATTCACAAACATGTCCAATAAATAATTCTTGTTCTGCAGACTATTTGTAAAATGCATATTTATCCAGAATTGAAAATTCATGCTATGCAGCTAATTAGCCTTCACAGAGGGCTTAAGCAGGCCTGAAGGGTGCCTAGGGCTTCTCCCAGCTCTCGGCACAGGGATGCATTTCCCCTAACTGAATTTACATTTCTAAATTTTTTGGACCATTTTATCAGGAAATCATGCCCCTCCTCCACCCCCAGCTTTCTACTTGTATCTCAGTACAGTATTTGTTTGTTTCGATCAATCTCTCCTAGAATAATGAAATGCACTCCTGTTCCCTCACTAAATTAAAGCATCCTTAAATCTGTACCTTAAAGACAGTTTAGAAAAACAAGTTAGCCAGCAAAAAGAGTGTAAAGAAAGTGGGTGTCTTCCATTTGGCTTTCTTGTCAGATGCTCATCTTTGTATTCGATTTTCTCCGTAATGGCCTCTTTTAGCTTATTTTTCTTTATTTCTGCATACACTGTGCATGTTTAACTGTACAAAATTTCGACCTCTTGAAATGCAAGGAGACTTAGCCACTACTTAGCATTACTGCTATTCTTTCAATACCTATCCCACTTATTGATAATACCTCATTAGGTTACAACGAAAAAATAAGATGGATAATTTATAAAAAATGAAGGAAAATTGTTCACTTCCATAATCTTAGAAATCACTCATGATCTTCAGATAAAAATACTCAGTTTTGTCTGCTAGGAGATATTAAACACCATATACATATGAGTTTTGACTCTTTACTCCCTCGTAATTTTTATCAATATTTAGAAAAGTCATTAGTCACCATCTTTTAGTTTTCAAGAAAATACAAATTCTTTCACTTGTCAAAGCTTTGCTAGAGCAGTTTTGGCTGGAATATTTTTGAAGAATGTTTTGAAGAGTGGCTTTGAGTTGAAAGCTCTGAGACCTGTTAGAACTTCTGAATATGTTATACCTTCTTTGTGCTAGTACTGTGAGAATTTGGGTGACAATCCCTTGAACAGATCTCCGCTGCGCTGGACCTTGGTCAGGATTTAAAGTTACTGACTGAGATTTAGAAGTATCATCATCAGCCACCCTCAGTTGTGCGTACAAAGGTGAACTCCCACTGTTCAGAGAAATCCGAGGTTCTGTCAAACAAGAAGCCTTGTATGCATCTAACAGCTCCAACAAAAGCTATTGAAATTTTATTTCGAAGAAAATACCTTTCAGATCACATGGGTCTATATCAAAACATTATTGCTGTCAAATCTGAATCCTGCCTTGGCAAGGAAAGTAGGACCAGAGAAACTGAGAAAGCTGTAGGTTTAGGAACACCTTCTCAGCGGGGTGTGTTTATTGACATTCTTAGAAATACTGGGCTGCTTTTAAAGACAGAACTGCTGACCAGCAAATCTCGTGTAATTCCACCTAGCTTTTAATGGTGCTACTTTAAGGAATGAGTCACAAGGTAGAAGCTTAGATCTCCTGAACGATGTAATTGCTGAGAAAGAGCAGGTTTAGAGCACACAGATTCCACCTTGTTTTATTTCCGGAGCTGACAAAAGCTGCAATTTGTTATTTAGTTAAACCTGGCAGATTAATGACCTATCAAATTAGGGATGCTATACACTGCATCAAAGTCACAACCAACTTATTCAGATCCCTTACTTATTAAATCAAATCCAAAACAGAGCAAACCGCACACACCAGTAGCAAAATGCATTCCCTGATCCACCGCTGAGATCAGGGACTTCATCCCAACCATGGACTTCATTGTACTGAACTCACACAGGACAGCTGGCATAAGTTCCTTCAATGTAAATACGTTCTCCCTAGAAACATGCTCCACAGTTATGCATCATTCCCAAGATAATCTGTGGAAATAACCTGTAACTTTCATCAATGCCCACCTAGATCATGAGAATATAGATTACGAAATCCAGGATATCCTCACTTTGAAACCAAATACAGCATCATAAAATCTTTGAAGAGTTTGTAAAATACATTTTGACAGGTTAAGCTCTCTGCTCTGTATAGCACATGTATGCAGAGCTGAATGCCAAAAGATTTTAGAGCAGCTCGGTGAGGTGGAGAAGAATCAATATTCCCACTGCACATACACAGCCAGCACAGAACCTCATAGCAGTTGTCTTTGGAAGCTGAGCTCTGGAAGAACAATTTCCAGGATTAAATAGTTAGGTGCAATATTAATACTGCAGGCTTGGTCTGATTCTTAATTTTTGATTTGGAGTCACAGACAGGCAATTAATTTAAATTAGGTGGTATCAGAAGGGATGCTGCTGTAGCAGATTTCTCATCTGTTAATTTAGAACTAGCAGCAATGGTATCCAGTCAAGCTTATTTTAATTTATGGGCATCTTCAGCCTTCTGCTCAGAAGGAACATCAAATGTGGAATTGATCAAACTTTTTCAATATTGTTTTTTCTTCTCCTTTTAATTTTGCAGCACTTGCTTCCAAATGCCTGACACACAAACACAGGTGAAATGTACATCAGAAGCAGTAAATTTCCAGCATTGCTAAAACTGATCAAGATCTGAGTATGCTGGGTATTGGTAGAATTTCTTCCCCTTTATTAGTAAACATCCTAGAGTCTATAGTTAGGGATCATTTTAATTTGATGATTTCTTTTAATAAGTGTATTCTCACAGCTACAAGTATATGTCCCATTACTTGAAACTTGACTTTGTTTTTTTTTCAAAATTGCATATCATTTCAGATAAAGGGTAACATTAGAGGTAAAAAGGGGATAGGGATATCCTATTTCTCTCCATATGATTTAGCAGATGATAATTTTGATTCTATATATGAGGTACATGTCATTAGTTTTGTAGAAAGCCACATCTGACTTCAAGGGTTTGGGCTGCTGCTGAACAAAGTAACTTGCCTCAGCATCCTGCTCAAAAGACTGCTTGTCTTAATTTACTCCAGGACCCTCAGCAGACTATAAAAGCCTTACACGAGCAGTCTGGCTTATTAAGAAACTATATTTCCGACTTGCTGTTCATCTTCCAAATGTTACCTGATTCAATCCTGCCTGTGGAGCAGGTTTACATGTGCAACGTTGCCAAGAACTCTGACTCCCCTTTACTGACCTGGGCCTCTGAGCTGCTCTGCATACATCTTACATCTCCTCATAGGAAGGAGATGGACTTTGCTAGAACAAAACCAGGACTCTTCCACAGTTTTAGCATGTCTTGTAGAGAAAGAGAGAAATGAGGCTGAAGGAAAGGGGGTCAAACTCTCATCACCAGTCCTGATTGTGGTTTAGGAGAACTCCAAGGCCACACATCTTGCTTGCCAGGAAAAGAGTGACAAACAGATATTCAGAGTAACCTTTTGTCCCGATGGAACCTCTTTAACAGGAAGACTGATTCAGAAGAAGCAGAATTAACCTCTCTCCACAATGTTATTCTGCCCCAGGTAGCAGAACACCAAAATCCAATCTGGGAATTCCTAATGCTTCCTGTAAAGACAGGTTTTGGTTGTACAGGAAGGCAACAAAGGTACTACAGCAAATTGATATTGTTTTGAGGCACTAATTTTCACTTGTAGCTTTTTGTGCTATTTTTGTCTTTACTAGAGAAGAAGTTGCCTTGACTGTGCCCCTTAAATTGACTAAGATTTATTACATTCTCCCAGCAATTTCTTTAATGCGCCTTCAGAGCATTATGTAAAAATTGAGCAGGCAGAAGAGCCTGCTCCAGAGCTGCCCACAAACAGATGTCTGGCAGTATCCTTCCAAGCCCCTATCCCCTGCTGGAAATATCAAAGCTGCACTGTCCACTCAACGAGACTGTCAAAGTCACCTCTCCTCAGCAAGGACAGCAGGACACAACTTTCATGGAGCAGGTCCAGCAATAATAACATCAACCCCAAATTAGGCTCCTGGGTAGCAAGGCAAACAGCCAAGTGGATACCAACATTAGGGAGACAAACCGCTGCTGGTTTCAGAGGGAGAGAGATCACCATCCAGCATTTCTATGAGAGCTTTTTCATATGCAAAGTTAAGAGTGTGTTTTACTGAATTTCTTAGAGAAAAAAAAATTAATCTTTACCAGTTAATGATCCAAGTTGTTTTAAAAAATACATATTGTACTTCAATACTACATATATACTGCCAAAATAACTCACCTATCCTCCATGTCAATGGTGGGAAAGGTACATTCTCTATGAAAGGATGCATGCAAACAGAGTTATTAGACACCCTAATGAGCCCAGAGGAAAGAGAAAGCGTGCTTCTCTTAAATGACAACTTAGATAAGGAAATCACATGCTTAAAAATGGCCTTGGTGAAGGACTGAAATTATGAATTAAATAAATATGAAAAGAGTTTTTACATTGTTTATTAAGAGAAAGTTGTTATCAAAGTTAGGTATCAAATAGATGATGGATATGCTTCCTTTTCCAAATATTTGGGAATACTTCTGTGACTTTTAAACTGGCCTTGGGAATTAAATCATCAGGCGTGCATTATTTAGAAGCTCTGTTATACATCATGCAATTGTTCTGCAGTGGTCTTATTTTATTGTGTATATTTTTATGTGTGTGTTTATTTTTATGTATTGTACAATTTAAAAAGAATCCTATGACATAAAAACCCCACACTTGTTGAACTCTCAACTCTTCAGTGTGAACAAGGACAGTAGAATACACAGCTCAGAATAAAAAGATAGATAAATAGTAGATAAACTGAATTTCACAAGAGTTTGTAGAGTTCAATAGGAACAATACCTGGATGAGCCTTCTTTTCAAATTTAACCACTTAGGTGGTTTTTTTATTAAAGGAAAGCTTCTCACAGAATGCAACCTTACAAACACTTTAAAACTGCACTGTAGAGCTCAGGGAAATTTTGATCTAAAAGGAAAACCTCTTCATTATACTCTCTGAAATCAATTGAAAAGTAAAGAATCCTCCTAGCGCATTCTATACAAATACAGACTAAAGAAAAAAAGAAATTGCAATGTTCTGGTGTTTTAAGACTGCAGTGGTATATCAGCTATAACTGAGCATTCCAATACCTTGATATGGTTATTCAAAATATATTGTTGCCTTTCCAAGTTATTAAGTGTTAAAAAAGATGCATCAGACAGTCTTAGTACCACACTAAGCTGCTTTAGGTTATCTCTAGAGACAACTGAAAGATAAATATTCATATTTTAGCATATGTACACATGTAAATAAATAATACGGTTACCCTTGTATATGAAAGAGCTCTATATTTGAACAAAAATAATTTAAAAGCAGACAACTTTTGGGTTCTGAATGTGTTTTATTTAATATTGATTTGATTTTCTAGGGAATGTACTTGTTCCACTGCTTTTTGTATTTGATTTAGCAGATGATAATTTTGATTCCGTGTGTGAGGTGCACGGCGTGGTGGGTGAAACGGCTGATAAATAGGGAATTCAACTGAATAGGAAGTATATTTCATTTCACAGTTCAATGTCTATTTAAAATATTCTTGTTCAAGGGGGAAAAAAGTGTATTAACATGGCCTGTTGATTTCATCACCAGCTGTCTTTCGAGATACAGTCATATACAGTAAATATTTAATTACAATGTTTGCTCCATTTTTCTCTCTATATTTTAATGTCTCACCCATTCAATATAATTTTAAATTGGGAGACAGGTCACTCGGGCTCCCTTTGTCCTGTGCAGGGGGAAGGGACAGGGAGAGAGCTGGATGAGCCCCAAGTTGCCTCTCCTCTCTTCTCAGGCAGCTCTGACCGGCAGCTGCCCACAGGTGCAGGGGCACCTCAGCCCAGCCAGGGAGCTGCGTTCCCCTGCCTGGAGTATCCCCCAGCCTGCACAGCCCTGCCCCGTGGGGAAGGACACAGGGGCAGGACAGAGCCACATGGTGGGGGCAGGACAGAGGTGCTGCCCAAGCCATGGCTCCCTCTGAGCTGCCAGAACAGCAGCTTTTACCCTTCCCCCAGGGGGACCCAAGGTGACATGGGGATTTAGGACATGGAAATGCCTCCGTCCGCTCCCTGCCCAGGGCTCTGAACAGAGGGCAGAGGCTGTTCCCACGGTGGTGTGTGCATGGCTGAGAACCTCTCCTGCCCTGCCATGGGATGTGGCACCACGACTCACACAGGAGGAACCTGCAGTCAAACTCACATGTGAGTGTGGACTTCTTGTTGCAGAGGTGGGAAATCCACAAAGGCATCCTCTCTCCTGCAGCCCACCTTCAGGGGAGGTGACAGATGGCAGCACCTTCCCCCTTTGCTTTGCACCATCACACCAAAGTGCAATCACACAGCTGACGACAAAACCAAAGGGAAGAAGTTTCTCCACAGTTGCTTGAGAGATTGTGGAGTCTCCATTCATGGACACACTCAAAAGCCAAAGGAACACAGTCTTGGGCAACTTGTTCATGAGGAACCTGCTCAAGCAGGGGAGCTGGACAGGAGGACCCTCACAGATCCCTCCCAGTCTCAGCCATTTTGTGTGATTCTGTGCTTTGGTCTGACTCCTAAAACACCTGAACTCAGCCCTGATGCCTGCTGGCAAGGATTCTGGAGCAAGGGATGATCCCAAACTCCTCCCACAGTATTCATCACCAGACGACACGTCCCCAGTCCAAGACATCGTATGTCAGACACAGTCAGAAATAAAAAATGATCATTTCACTACAAACATCAACTGCAGGGCTGAGAGCTGGGGGGCTGGCCCAGGAGTCACAGGGGTTCAGCTGGTGACAGGAAATCAGCACCTGCAACAACAGAGCGAGAAAGCACTGATGAACCCACAAAGGCAGGAATTGGTGTGCTTAGGTTCCCTCTCTTTGGGGAACACGGCTGACAAGGAGCTCTTTATGGCCCAGCAGAAAGAGCTCTTGCTGGCTAGAACTTCAGAGAAAGAGGGAGTCTTAGAGAAGAGAAAAAATGGTCAAGAATAAGAGGAAAATAAAACCATCAGGGCAGAAAATATAATTTAAGAGAGATATCTCTGAAGAGACATTGGGGCAAAGGCCACAACCATTCCAGGTCCAACAAAAGGACGTGGACTGGGAGGGCATCACTCCACAGGAAGGTCAAGAGGACACAAGCTGATTTATAAGCCCAGAAGCAGTGGAAAACATAACAAAATGCTTGTAAGTAAACAGAGAAAGATTAAATGTTTCCTTTAACCTCCTCGAACTACGTTAACATGGTTTCTGAGTGAAATTACACTGCTCAAAGTGGACCAGATCACTCCAAGATATTTCATGAGCCGAATCCAAGGTTTCCCAAGTTATTTTAATAGTATAAAAGTGTTTATAGTCTGATGAAACCAGTTTTATCTCTGTACCATAAAAAAACCCACACAATGCTTGAAAGAGCAAAGGCACTGTTTGATGCATATTGCTCTGGGAAACCTGAGAGAAGCCCAGGGGAGAGTGGAAAAGCAGCAGTGATGAGAAGTGCACACAGTTATTGTAGTACAGCACACCAAAGCTGTTTAAGAAGCCAAGTAAAAGGTGTAGCAGATGAGCCTGGAGGTTATGACAGGAGCCTTGGACCTGGGAAATACATTTTCCATGAAGCTCCAAGAGCAAATACCATGATTTGGAGGCAAAACAAAACCCATGAAAATGAAAAGAAGAAAATGAGCTTGAAAAAAAAGGAAGAGAAAAACAGAGATTTGGTCCCTTCAGGTCAAATGCTATGTTCATAGTGCCTGAGCTCCCTTCTACACTATCATTTCAAGGAGAAATAAAGATAAAACACTTCAGTAGGCAATATGAGTACAAATCTGAAAAACGCCTCAGATCCAGGTTTTCAAAGATATCTATAGACAGAATAGCTACATTTAAAAAAAAGAAATTCAGGTATAAAGTGCTTTCATATCTCCCTTTTAAATTCTTCAGTGCCATGTAGGTGATTGTCAAAGTCTTGCTAAAAGCCCAGCTATATTTTCAAGTATTGAAGTACCTTGGAGAACATGGGCCAACACCCCTTAGAATCTTTCCAAAATGAATTGCAATTTCTTGTGTTCATGCATTAGCAATTTTAATCCTTCCTTCACCAAAATAAAGGGCCAAAAGCAGAGTTTAAAATAGTGGTATATTCCAGTTGTGGGATTCCATGTAAATAAACAGAACCCTGAAGAAATACTAGTCGTTTTGGAATTTCTAACAGGAAATTAAGTGAGATGGATTTGAATGATAGAAGAAATAAAAAATGTTCATTCTACCCAGTTAGGCTTCATTATGTTAGATTATGCAAGTTGATAGTGGAATTATAAAAATACACCCCTCCCAAAAGTTTCTCCCCTAAACATCCGAAATCGGTCCTGTGCAATCCAAAGCTGCTTTTCTCCTGCATCCCGTAATATGTCCCACAGCCCAGTGATAGGCCTAGGAGCAGCCATCAGGGTGCTATTTGGTATCCCCCTCCTGCCATTGTCTCTCTGAGCTCCAGCATGGGTGTACAGAAGAGTTTTAATCACATAACCTAGCAGATACCTTGAATGAATGTAATGTGAAATGCAATTATGTTTGACAACACAGCTACAAAAGTCCAGTAAAGAACATTACATGGATAAAGTCACATTGACTTTGACTTAAAAATTATTTAATTGTATTTCTTTATTAATATTCTAAAAAGTGGCAATAGGGAGAATTATTTAAATTGTCACAAATATAAATAGGTGTTATGTATGTTCACACTTGCATATTGTTCTTGTATCCCTGGGAGGCTTTATTATTGTCCTACCCTGACAGTCACAGCAGAGGCACTATGCTGTGGTGTACCTAAGTTTTCAGAAATTCCCAGGTGGAATTACCTCTCTCAGCACAGTCAGAACCACAGCAGTCAGGTCATCACATTTTCAGCATAAGTTCTGCTCTTCCATATTTCTGGTTAATGAATTTTGCTTTATTGTTCACTCTATCAACTACTTAAAATTTAAACCTGCTATCAGATCAATACAAGCCTTTCCAATGTTCATTATTCAACTCTTGAATGCTTTTCCTTCCTTATCTTTTTTTCTCTGTCTTCCTTAGGTGTATTAAGCACTTTAGAGATGCACTCTAAAGGCCCTTGCATACAACAGAATTATCTTCAAAAATTTATGTTTAAACTACTTTTCTTTACAGTACTAAGTAAAAAAGCCTGGAGTTGTAAATGCTAATACACTTCAGCCATGTCCCACAACCAGTTTCAAGAAGACATAACGATTTGCCCTTCATAAAAAACATTTATTCAAAAACAGATTGCACTGCAGTGACATTGGAGTTGTATATATAAAAGAAGACTTATGCACAACTTTTTATATAGGTACATCTATAATGTATTATGAAATATATTTTATATATATATAAACCCCCAAGCCCATCAGCAAGAGGTAACAACACATCTTTGTGATGATTAATGGCTCTGGCAAATTTGACATTGGGTTTTGTCACAAGAAAATTGTCTGAATATCTTTACTCAGGAGGCACGCCACGTTTAGCCTCATTTATCATAATTAGCTTAAGCTATTTCAACACTATAATGAAGGCTAGGAAATCAATTTAATTGTTTATTTATTTTAGAAAAAATATTTTCCACGTGTCATCATATCTGCTTTGCACTTGACCTTTTAATCAAACCGCTCACAGTCATTTCTTTTCATCCCATATTTACTTACTGATTACTTTTGCTCGTGATTTGTGTGTTGCCTGAGTGCTGAGTAACCAACAGCCAGAAGGGTGACTCATTAGCACAAAACACAATTATGATGCCATTTTAGGAGACAACCGAAACAAAGCCCTGATGCAGGACTGACATCTTTGCATCTTCCCTAAGTCTGTGGAGCTGCAAATCATAATCAGAGTGATGAGACACTTCCCAAGGAACTGAGAGGAAGTGCCTGAGCCCATGTCAGAGATAAATAATGCTGTAGTTGTGCTCTAAAACCTTTCTTCTTTTTGTGATGGTTGCAGCAATTGAGCTATATGAAAACTCAAAATCTGTGCAGAAATATAAATCTCCTTCTTTGGGAAAAAGAAAAACGATCAAATACAAGACAAGGTATCTGCTCTGAAGCTATCTTTGAAATTAATTAATCAGAATAAATACTTCTAAAAAAAACCAACCTAGAACACAGAATAAATGTTACAAAGGCTTTACTTCAATACAGAGTGCAAAGTCACAAGAAAAAAAAGTAAGTTTTCCAATAAGCATTTTGCAAGAAGAAGTAACTTGCTCCCCCGATATTGCTGATCAGTGTTGCCCTGCAATGCTTCCTTACCAGGTCAAACCTGAAAATCAGATTTCTCATTAAGTAAAGGTTTTTTTCCAGCTGAAGGAAAAGAAAAAAAACCAAAAAGTATCTCTGTAGAGTTTTTTAAAAGTTCACCCAAAGGAGTATTTCAAAGGCTGGATTGAAAAGAACCATGGCTCAGTGTAAGCACAGGTAGTTCCAGAAGCACTGTAGGCAATGCAGTCCTGCTCTTACTCAATATACATGAAGAATATTGATAGTGGAACTCAATTATGAATGACAGAGAAAAGTACTGAAAATTAATCTGAATAAAATGAAGGCTATTGATCACTGTCAACACCCATGGAAAGCCCTTCCCCCCAAAAAAAACCAAACCCAACCAAAACCCAGCTCAGCATATTTGGGGAGATAATTGAAAGGCAGAACAATAAATCTGCTTTAATAACCATTTGGGTCAAATAGAAATCAGACAATAGAAGTCAGGTAGAAAAGAATCAGTCAAACAAATCCACATTTTATAAATAATGGGACCATACAGGACATCCATCAGGTAACATATGGCTCAGAAAAAAAGTGCAGAGCTTGAAGGAGCCATTACTACGCTCTCTACTAAAACAGTTTGAAAATGAGCAGACTAGAAACAAAGCAATTAAATTCAAAAATTTTAAAAAGTGAAACAGCACAACTTTTCTCGAGGAGGAAATGCAGTACATATGGTTTCCAGCTTCTGAATAGTACAGTTCAGTAGTATTGATGGAAACTTTTTACTGGATAATTAATCTATTATCCACTGACACAGATGCTGAACAGAGGTGTGCGGACAACACTTGTACTGATATTCAGTTGAGGGATATAGGAGAACAGAGATTTTCACCTGAAACCTCTTCCAAAGCAATTTTATCTGCACCTTAATTTAACTAGAGTTGGAAAGTTAAAATGCATTTTGTGGCTTCAGCCTGAGCAAAAGAATGAAGGATTCATTATTAGACATGGACAAAACAAAATCTATCAATAGCCTTTGTCATTATTCTTGATGATTTTTTATTCTTATTTACACGAAGGTGGTCTCATAAAGTTTATTTTTATTATCCTGAATTACTTATAAATAAAAATGCTGAATCATAAAAGCTTGGCAAAAAATATTTAAATTAATATGAAGCATATTCACAATACACCATTTTAAAGGTGTCACTTTTTAATACCTTTTAAAAGGTATTAAAGAGTTAGAAAGGATAGAATTTCCTTACATTTTAAAACCATTAAAGTACTTACAATATGGTCAACAGAGCCTTAAGAGGCAAAAATATAACTCCTAAGTTTACATAAATTATGTCTTAAAATGTTGCATAAGGTCTTTAGGCAGTATTTAACTTTCTTTCCCCATATTCTGAGAGAAAATTACACATTGAAATGGTACTAATGTTAAAGGCAAGATTAGTCTTAAATGGATTCGATTATAGTGATTAGAATTTATCCCTTAGTTTACCAGTCCTCTTCGAGGCGCAGGTCTGACTTTGCAAATCGAGAGATACCCTTGCTAATACAGATATTTGATAAAATGCACCAGAAACCTGGCCTTTAGTTTAACTCTTCAGCAAAACACGTAGAACAGGTCTCTTAATAATCACCTCAGGGAAATACCATTAGCTCTCCATCTCTTTTTTAATATTATTTGGTAGTTCCACACCTTCGCACAACTGGCCTTCTTTTCTCCCACTATCACCTCAAGAGTCCAGCAGGAAAGAATCATTAAGCTAAGAGCATTTTCTGCTTTCAAAAAAAAAAAAAAAAGTCAAATTCTCCACTAACCATAAAGACAAACAAAAGGAGAACTTCTCTAAAATTACCTTTAATCTACAGGAGAGGGCTGTCTAAATGCAAATGAATCCACAAATATCTTTACAGATCTGTGGGAAATTTGGCACTTCCAAAACAAGACCGGATAACCCAATTTCTGTGAAGGGAATGCCATCCTGTGAAAACTGTTTTTAGAGGGCCAATACTGGGGAAAGTTTGAGAAAAAAGAGCATTATAAAATATATTGATATTATAGTACAGCAGTATGCCAGTGATAAAAATGCAGGCAGCCCGATAAAATACTCACAGAAATATCTATATCAGATCTCCACACCCCACCAAATTCCCAGGCATTCCAGTGAGGAACGGTGTGGATTTCCTTCTCCACTCTCCAACCTCTACTGTAGCAGCTTGGTACTTCAAGGGAGGGGAAAGGGAAATGAGAGTGAGCTGCCAGAGTGGATTCAAATAATCAACAGCAGGAAAAAAGGAGAACCACCTGAATTTGACACACTTCAATTCACTCTGTGACAGTGCCCACTTCCAAACCATTAGAAGAATAATTTTTGTGAAAGTCTGTATTGAAACTCATATTCATGTGCTTAAAAAACCACAGGAACCAAAAACAATTTCTTAATTTTTGTCACTTGTGAAAATAAATCATTTTTTGCATAAATAATACATAAATCCTGTACATCAACTTGAAGATGGCTAAAGGGAGTGTGGAGCGCAATCAGCAGGTCCCAGTGTCCCCTTTCACCTGGCATGACGTGTGCGCATTAACCATGTCACTTAATCAAATTCTGATTACAGATGTTCAAATACTGGATATTCTCCTTTCTCTATTCCAGATTAAGGAGAAATACTGTAATGTTAAATTCACTTGAAAAATGAAACTCATCTGAACTGTTGTTTGTTTCTCTGGAAAGGGCAGATTTCAGAGGAACAAAACATTCAAAGGAGTTTTTTCCATAAATTTAGTATCTCACAGAGACAATGAATGGATGGAGAATTCCACTTGTCAAACTATTTTTTTATGGCTGCTCTGTCAGATTGCAGCCAGTAGAGTTAATAAACAGCCAGCCCACAAATCTCCACATTTTTACCACTCCATTTGAGAAGCTATTTGTGCCCAAGATGCAGTCAGTCAGCCCAAACAACTGAAAAAAAATAGGCTCCTCAGGTCTCCTGAAGCAGCTCGCCTGCTGAGCCACAGAGGCTGCATTGCTCTTCAGAATTATCCTGGTCCTCTTCTCCTTGTCGAAGTAACAGAATGTGCCCAAACCACTGTGACAAATAATCACTCTCTGTCATAGCTCTTCTCCTACCACACTCAAACCTTCTGATAACATTGTAGGATAAGATTGCAAAGTGAATGTGCATTTTGGCATTGGAAAGAGTTTTTGACTTTTCCACTGTCCTCCAAATCTTCTCTCCTTATTTTTCATGCTAGTAATTGCCTTGGAAGGGATCCCTTCATGGAAGGGATGTTCTCTTGCATTTAACTCTCTTACCTTTGAGCAATGTCCAGTGTAGAAGACTGACCAGTTATTTGCTCATTTTGTACAAACAGCAGCTGAAATGCCAGGACTTGATTCCAGCCTCACTCCTTGTTTTACAGCACGACAAAGAAACAGCCTTCATCACTTCCGTGGTGTGCCAATAAGATGACAAAGTTCAAAACACATCATCCTATGCATGAGTAATTTATTCCTCTGCATTATTGGGAAACTGATTTTGTCATGAGCTCATACCTATATACACAGTCTATATGGGATTTTTAATTTTTCCAGAACTGGAACACTTCCTGGCTCTACTAGGTGTCTTCTCCTCACACTTGCAGACTCAAGCCTTGTCTAGTTGGAGTTTATGGCAGATAAAATGACCTCATTTGACCAAATGTTCAACCTCACTGTTAGCTCAGGCAGAGATTAGAGTCACACTCTGCACATTGGGGTGGGTCATGTCTCATCAGCACCTTCAGTATAAACTCTGTCCTAAAAACTCATTCCAAGATGAAGCCTGATGGGCATATGAGTTCCATAATTTAAAGTCTTTAATAAAAATGTTCAAAACAGTTTGATTCTTTTTAAACTGGAAGAAGAAGAAGAAAAATAAAATAAAACCAAAATTGAATTCTCATTGTTGACTGTACATAGAGCACAAAGTATTTTTTCTCTTTGAGGTTGAAAGTCGCTTCACTTAGACTCTGCTTAATAGATTCACTTTAAGTCTTATGTAGGTGGAATGAGAGTTGCTGGGGACAGAAAACCTGAAAATTAGGAAGAGGACACAGAGAGCATGGTAGACTAAAGGAAAAGCTGAACTCATTTCTCTCCTCTATAAAAGCTTGATGTACTAATGGTGTGCGATAAAAGTATTGGACTGATACCTCAGTCTTACTTTTCAGTCTTACTTTCCCTGGGTGGTGAATCTCTCCTGTGACAAGAATAAGGTGTTTGCATTTCAGACAACCATCCTGAGTGACATGGATTATATTAATGCCATCAGCATCTTGGCTTGAGTTGATTAGCATGCAACCCAGACAAGCGACCTGGTAGACTGCAACCATCACAGCAGGACTTCTGATTCTAGCACTGCTTCCAGAAGGCAGGCAACTTAAAACTGTTCAGCCAGAAAACTTGGCAGACTCTCAGTTTCACTCAGGCAGGCTTACTGAGGAACTTTCTAGATCAATATAATCAAAGAGAACCTACATAGGAGGCTCCCTTCTAATTCCAGCCTGCAAGAAAACTACACTTAGAGATACTGGCATTTGCTTTGGAGCCTGGTTTGAGACACGTTTCTCTGTTGTTTGCAAAAGATCAAACTGCTAAAGAAAGCAGCCTATTTACACTTTGGCTAGCAACCTTTGCCCAAGCTGCGTGGCAGAACTATTTTTCTCTGGCAGGTAAAGCCCTATTGAGGAAACCAATTGACAGAGACTATATTCCCAGAGTAAAGTAAACTCTTGACATGGCTGAATCATGTTCTTCCTTGGCACTTGACATACCAAAAATACAATAAGATTTTAAAAAAATCAGTGTACTTTTTATCACTGATGCCTAGAAAACCTTTGAAATCAGAGGAAGAGCTTCCAGCTTCAGCAAACAGCACGTTCTCTGCAATCAAGGCATCCAAGCTGTCCATAGAAAACAAACTTCTTGTAAAAATCTTTCAGAGGGCTTATTAGTTTAGAGGCTGCAGATGTAATCCAGATTCAAACACCTGCAAAAATCACAAGGCTTTGAAATTACCTGAAGTAGCACCTTTCTGGAAGACAAATGTCCTGTTGGTGGGTGAGAGAGAATTCACAGTCATGAGCTCTCCGGCATCCATTCCTTGGTTACTCCTGCTGGGCCCTTGGAGCATTTTCTGCAACAGCAAGTGTTCTAATATCTCAGATCTCAGCTTTCCTCTTCCTGCTACCAGAAACCAGTCAGGTTTCTTTTTTTTCATTAGTTGTCATGTATTCTCTCTGCATTTCTGCCAACAGTAGGGATGTGCAATGGCCCTAATGAATTTTGCAGGCTCACTTGAAAAACAGCCAACTCTTTTAGCTACTTCATCTCAATACAAGTTACATCGATTCCCTCACAGGCCAGTGAACATAACACTAAAAAGTCTGACCTAGCAACTTCTTGCAGTATGGATTGGTAGTGAGATAAATTGTGATAAAACCTTATTTTGCTAGCTTTTAAAAGAAAAATAATTAGACTATGCATAAAGCAACCTTCTTTAGCAATAGGAAAAAGAAAAACTGCCAGTGAAACAAAGTCAGGCTGGAAATGTGCTACCAGACCTCCAGAAAGAATTGGAAATTTGTCCTCAAAACCTTAAAAAGGTAGGGGAGTGCCTTTGACACTGTTCTATCCTCACATGGGAGTGCCTCCACCTCCAGAAAGCAGGCTGGTATTAATTGCAGGATAGCAAGGAGTTTTAGAAGGAAATAAAAATTTAACTTGAAGTTTGTCAACACTCGTTGGTAATTTTCGTTTTCTTATCTCATTGCTGTTTCCAGTAAATTGCTCTTATCTCTACCCATGATCTTTACCTTTTTGTGTCTCCAGTTTTCGTCTGCACACCACCACAGGCGGAGTGGGGGTGTGTGAGTGAGCAGCACATGGTCTGGGGGTGTTTCAGTGGGAACACTAAATTGGGGAATACCGTTCCTAAAGCACAATGATTTCTAATACAAGAGTTGAGACTTGTGACAAGTTGCTGTTGATGTTCTCAAAGTTGCTGCCTGCCCTGAGCCTGGCTTGAGCTCTGTGGAGTGGCTACACGTGCACAGACTCGAGAGAGGAGTTTGCAGAAGATTAGGAGGACAGTTACTTCTTTCTTGTTTCCAATTCAAACTGGCTCTTATGAACACTAGAAGCAAAATTATCTCTAGTGCTGGTTTCTCAGCTAGTACAGAAGAGAATGAGTGAGAAGTTTACCATGAGAGGCTGTCAGAGGCCTAAGTTTAGGCAGCAGAAATAATGGAGAGGCTGCTACAGTCCAAGACTGTGCTGAAACCTCTGACAATCATTTCCTAATCAGCACACACAGAATAGTCATCTACAGAGAAGAACCACTGTGATTCAAATTATTGAAAAAAATCAAACTAACAAAACTGAAGTAATTTTGTGGCTATTTTTGCCAAAATGCCAACATGAAAACAGCTTAATTTTCTGAGATCGCATGCAGAGCCTTGTGCTGACAACATATATTTCACACTTAGCTTTTACATTTTGTATGTAGCAGCGTGTAATCCACTGCAGTTTTATTCCACAACCTTAAAGAATTTCCCACACATTAACTAATTACTCCTGACAAGACTCCTCTGAGGTAGGTGTGAATGCATAATTTGCATTTTATAGGTGAGGGATTTTAGACAGAACAAAATATTCCTGTCTCACACTTCTGTAAGGCCACTGAAAAATAAATCTCTCTTAACTAAGGGAGTTCCAGACTCGACTAAACCAATCAATGTCAAGGTTCAGTGCCGGACATTTTGTTCTTTTCATCGACATCAGTGCTCATTCTAAAATATCACAATAACTTCCTCTGGTTCCTGTATGAAAACTTTCAGTGGAGGTCCCTTCCTTTCCTGAGTAGCTGCTTGAAACCTGGCACAACATAAGCCCTTGAGGAAACCAGGGCTTTGGGTTTAATGTCCTTAAAAGCTGGCAAACACTTTCCGACTAGGCATGGTTAGAAGTTTTTTGATGGATGCTCCTTCCGAGGCAGAGACACAGCTGAGGGATGAGACATCTCTAGCAGAACTGCTGGCAGGCACCAGGCAGGGGAAACCTGGTGGTCCCTCTGGAGTGGCACCAAGCAGCTGAGATGTCTCAATTCCCAACTAGGGAGGCATGGAATTCCCTGACTCTTAACCCTGTCCCTGACGGGTCCTCACTTAGGAAGCTGCTGGACTCCACAGACTGCTGAAGGAGATACATCTTTAGCCTGCTTTGCTTCCCAGGCAGTCACCACAGACTTGTAGCTCCAGGGGAGATTCTATAATTGATGAAGTACCTGGCAACAAGTATAGAGCCGTTGCTTAAAGACCCACACAAGGCATTTCACTTTGCTTCTCACATAAAACCCCTTCCACCCAAAATTTCTTTACATAAGAATTTTTTTAAAAGTAAAATATAAATTGTTTCATTCCAATTAAATACTTTATTTTTTTATATATATATATATTTAATACTAAAGGAAAATTACTGTTTTCATCAACAATCCATTCAGAAAAATACCATATTTCTTAATTTAGAACATGTAGAACTGTACTTAAGACTCCTAACACTCCAAAGAAATTGTTTACTGTGTTTACTGATAGCCAAACTTTGGATCAAGCTTAATTCTAATGCTGAAAAATGAAGAAGTTGGAAAACTTAGGCAAGCAAAAGGGGGGAAAAAATCTGTTATTTCACAAGAGAAAGTTTCAATTTTGCTTTTCTACGGTCAGCAGTCTGTATCCAGCTATGAGGATAATTGCTGACGCACACCTACATCAACACAGTTGAACCTGATGAGGCTTTTGTGGATAGAATTTTTCCTATTTGGTCTTATAACTCAAGAGATTTCTAATCTATCACACCAAAACCATTGCAGCTTCTGGGCTTCCAAATTCATGTTAAAAAAAAATAAAGAGAAAAAAATTCTAAAATTATTTAAAATATACTTGCCTGGAAAGTAGCAGTAAGCATGAACTTGAGGAGAAGCTGGGAGAAACAGGCAGGAAAGATAGGTCAAATGGGATTCCCTCCACTATGTAACAAGAGCTGAAAAATAGGAGTGGATTTTTAACCTAGTTTATGTGCATGAACAGAACATAAAATAGATGTGTTTCCTTGCCACCCACAAGTCTCTGCAACAGGGGTTCTTCATATTCTAGGCAGGCAGCTAAAATGTCACCCTGTGATAGTACTTGAGGGCCTGTGAATAGTTTATTTCTTTTAGCTTTCGCGGAAGGTGGTATGTTTTAGGTAAGCAAAATCTCCCTGACAAATAATTTCTGCAAAACCAAGGCATGTGTTCGCCGTGTGCGTTCTCTTTTCTTGCTTGTATTTTGCAAAATATGTGATGAAAGGTTTGTTTACTGTGATTTTTCACCCTTCTGGAGTCAAAATGCAAGTCAACTGCTGCCTGATTTCTGTTCAGAAATGCAAAGATACAAAGAGCTAAAGAAATCTTTAAATATTAAAGGTTATACACCCACCTAACACAGGCACGGCACTTCAGCAATTTAATGCAACGCATCGGAAAACAATAGACAATAGAGCATGTGGCATAAGCATTCAATTCTAGCAGATGTTATCTGTGCTACGTTCAAGCCTTTTACTGTGCCCTGAGATATTTATGGAAGACTCATTTCCACTGCAATCCTGGGTGAGAAGTGACACTAGGATGTGCAGCACCGTAAAAACAGCTCTGCAAGCTGACAAAATCCTGTGGTAAAGACCCACTGGAATAAACATCGTGTACAGGGAAAAGAAATGTGATAGATGTCAGTGAAAACTGCAGGAAATGTACTGTCTGCACACAGCATTCCCTGTGGCTAAACCTATCACTCCCATTGGCACATGAAATGCTTATTCTCTGGGGGAAAAGCAAAGCATTAGACAGTTAGATCAGAAGAATGAAACAGAGCTTCAAAGTTCTCGAGTGAGATGAGAGCAAAGCAGGCTTTACATGGTCGGTTGAGAATGGATGGAGTAACAGATGTGTTGTGAGCGCTGCCTTTATGGAAAAGCAGCGCGTGGCTCTGAGACCCTGTTATGATCCGATTATAGGAGATGCCTCTGCCTGAATTAAGGTGCAAACGAGACCATCTGCCAAAGTCAATAGCAGGGATTTTATTTAACAGTAAATGAGTGTCCTCACACTCAGAGAGACTGAAAGAAATAGAAAAGGCGGGGTGGAGGAGAGAGAATGAGAGAGAGAGAGAGAGAGATTAAGCAGATGATAGGTGAGGATCCAGTGGAGTCCTGTTGGTCTTTCTTCACCCTGGGATTCTTGGTGGTGGGGGTCCCAAGGTCATGCAAAACTCTTCACTATTGATACATTTTAGCAAGCAAAGGAATTAATGCTTATTGGTTGCACATTTCTCCTATTCTATTGGTTAATGAGTGATTCCCTCATTTCCAATGCTAATTGTTCCCACGTGCAGTGTTTCTCTTCTCTTGAGCCGGTGGTCAGGATCTCCCCTGATGGAATTACCGTTTACTCAGACAAAGCTGACTTCAGCACATGAATTCTGCATTCTTCATGTCCTTTATCAGTGATACATTCTTCTCCCCCAAATTTATTTACCTCCCCTTAGGCCTGAGACAGTCAGACAGCAGCACCACCTTTATCTTGTCTCAAGTGCTTCTTTGCCTCAAACTCTTATCCTCTCTGGTTCTGTTAATCTGATCCAGTTTAAAGCTCTTACAGGCAGAACCAAGCTTTGTGAGGGAGCCTCAAGCACACTTCATCTCCTCCTGTCTCTGTTTCCAGGTGAAGCAAGGCCAGGGTCCTTGGGAGTTCCTGGGCGTGTTCCAAAGGATTCCTCAGTCTCAAAAAGGTAGGGCACAGGACAACATTCATCTTCTGGAAAACGAAAAGGACAAGATCAGCGCATATTAAAAAGCATATTAATGTCACCAATATTAATGTTTCTTTTTCTGTTATTTGGAATAGGGCAGTTAATACAAAATCTTCACTGGAAAGAAACACAACATTGTCTTGCTCCATTTATACACTCATAATGATCTTGCATCCCAAAAACGTAGAAGGGGAAAAATAATAGAAAATTACTTGCACCAGGAACCATTTGAGTCTCTCGGCTGTCGTTATAGTTATTGTATGCAAATAGATGTACGTAGCTTAAAGCCTTGCTCTGATCTGCTCTCTTATTTCCCAAAGACACACTCAACACTAATGACTACCTGCGTGACACAATGGAACTCATAATTACTTTTCATGTAACAAAAAACAGCAAATGTTAATGAAGAGTTTTGAGTATTTCCCATATCTCAAGATACTACTTCAGGTGTCTTAATCAGCTTGTAAGCCTGCTTAGAGCAATAAAGATAAACCCAAAGATTGGTAGGAATTAGATACCTTTGGTGACCCCTAATTGTAAAACTTCAAGCAAAACAGCAGGGAAATAAAAATAAAAAACAAAGAAATAAAACCCCATGGAATGATATTCTAAATGACAGATGATTATAATGGAGCACACGAGTGACAGATCTAAGGAGTATTTTTTCAATAGCTCAGAGACAAAAGTACATCAGTGAAGAGGCTTGAAATTTCATTGAGTAAACGGAGATAGAGAGGAAGAAATTATCTAAGACGAGGAAGAGCTAAGATTGATAAAAAGAGATGAAGGAGTAAATTAATTTCACTTTAAGATAAAGAATGGTGCTATGAAAAAGGCAAAAGAAATGACAGCTGGGAAAGGGCACACAGGAAACTATATGCACAAATTGCAAATTATAAGTTTCAATAAGTTTTCCCAATTTCCTGACTTCAAGGAGGAAAGGGGTTGAAAAATGTAGGTGGGTTAGAAACTAGAATAAGAATAAAGACACAGTGGTTTAGATGAGCTCAAAACCACTAAAGATTTCTGAGAAATCAGTTGAAAATTACTGTAAATTATTACCTTGTGAAATCTCTTATCTATGGAAAATTTGTGGTGGTTGTATACGAGCTCCTGGCAATAGTCAAAATATCTTCATGCTGGCAGCCTCATAAGACATGGCAAAAAACAAACAGCTGTGAAAGAGTCTTAACTGGCTTCTTCTGGAGCATTTGTTCTCAAGGTCAGTCAAGCAAATAAATTGCTGTGAACTACCCATCAAGCCTTACGATTTTGTTTTATCCTTTTGAAAATGTAAAAACAAGTTATTTTGCAAAATGTATTTAAGAGTATCTGTATAGTAACTCTCCCAATGCCAGAGCTATAGTATATGACACTATAAATCTTCATCATTCAGTGTTTAAAAGTGAGAATCATTGGCCAGTTTTACTGGTAAGCTTAGGATTATTCTTTGCTGAGAAGACCACACTCTTAGAAGAGATTTGGAACAACTGCTGTATTCAATTAAAATGGCTTTTAGCAGCTTTATGCCTCGGTTTCCAATTAGCACGACAGAAACATCTCCTTTCCTGTTTGTAAGAATACGTTTTTTCATGTTGCTCAGTGACACATTCCACAGTGACAAACAGCAGGTTAATTTATAGATAAATGTGTAATTTCTGCCCGCAATCATGTTAGACAATTATCTTTGGGTTTTAAAATAAAAATAATTTATTATCAAATCCTTAGAGAGGCCGTGAGACAAAGAGAAAGGAGAACCTGGTTTGATGGAAAAGAAAGTGCAAAAAGTAACCAAACCTAACTGTGCAGCTGTGGTGTCCTGGTCTTGTTCTGTGTAAAACCAATCCTTAATTAGAGATTTCCTAGGAAATATAGAGCCCCATGTTCAATGTATTTAGTCTTCATAAAACCACTGAGCGTAGTGTGGCAAACTGATATTACTTGCAAGAAAGAACTGCAAAATGGCTAAAGAACCAAAAAAACCCTTCAATATTTGTATTCATAAGAGCTGTAGCAGATTACCAGCGGAGCCGCTCAAAGAGGCTCTCAAGATCAGTTCAATCTACTATTTTCATTAACAGCCTTGGCACAAAACATTGGTGTGGGCTCCTTAAGACCTGCTAAGGGCATGAAGCTGAATGGTATCACCAAAAGAGAAGTAAAGATACCATTCAAAAGCCTAAATGACCTTGAAAGCTGAAATAATAAAATGAGTTGAGGCTAACAAACTGCAGGGGTCAATGCTGGCAAAGAACAACTTGGTTTGAGCTGGCTGCTCCTACATTTCGGCTGAAAATCAGAAGGATGCTTTAAGCTGTCAGAAGAGCAAGGTTCAGTAACAACTTTCTGAAATGCTGCCAGAGTGACACAGGAACAGATTTCCAAGTCTGCTGGTGTTGTAGACTCCTCTTCACTTGGACTCAGCCTCAAAGCCTGGGAATATTCAAATACCAAAGCAAAGCTGTGTGCTGCTTTCCAAATTGTAGTTTACTGATGGCATCTTGGTAAAAGCAAGGAGGTGATGATTACAAAATCTCCAGAATGAGGACCTATGGTTCATAACTCTGTTTCTTGGTCTAGATGCAAATATGTTGTTCATCCAAGCAAGACATGAATCTTCTCTGGGGCATCTTCAAAGCTGCAATGAACTCACACTTGAATTTAAAACCACCCCCAGCCTTAACTAATTTCTGCTTCAGTGCCCCAAATACAAAGCAGACCTTTAGAGAAAAAGTAGAATGTATTCATTCCTTCAGTATTAAAAAAGTAACCCAAAATTTATTATGTACATAAATCTTCCATGAAAGAATGAATCAATAAAGAAAAAGAAATATCATTTTATGATATTGCAGTCCTGAAAGAGGCTTAGAATAACTGTGAAAAGGTGGGTAAAGAAACCATGATAGAATAGTTGCATCTGACCTACTCTTTGCACTCAAAATAAAAATGAAAAACATCAGAGGGGGGTAGTTTTATTGGATGATCAAAAATGAGAAGTTCAGGATATGATCAAAAATGAGAAGTTCGGGACATAATCAAATAATATATCAGTAAACCTCCACACAAAAAGGCAGGCTCTCTGCATAACTGATATAGTCAGTGAGGGAGTATTTCTTCTTTGTCTTCTTTGTTTTCCCTTTGCATGGTTCTCTTACATCAAAACAAAGAAGTAATTCAGAGATGACAATGAGCACTGTGAGTTATGTATTGTCAAATACACTCCGTTGCAGAGCATCTTTCTCAATGAATGAAGAAAGAAATAAATCCTTAGCAAGGAGGAAAGGAATACAGATGAAATCTGGCTACTTCATTTTAATTGAATTTACTATGTTTTAGTGACTCTGTATGAAACAAGTATAGAAAAACAGCATAGAAGGAAAAAAAGAAAGACACGTTTGGATTCGGGGGACAGTGGAAGGAGCAGGGATAATGCCCTGCTCACACTGACAGAAGACTAAAAAATCTTTTCACTGAGCTTCAGCCAAGTTTTCAGCAAACAATGACTAATGTTTTCTATGACACGAAGACTTTCCTGCAGGACTGAGACAAAGCACATTCAATAAGCAGTGTGCTTCACTTCATTATCTCGTGACTGAGTTTCCTCAAGCACCCTTAGACAGTGAAAGAGTTTAATCCTTTAAATGTCCTTTGGAAAGTGCACGAACACACAAACCTCCATCCACACCCACACACAAATACACCCCTACACACACAGTCCCTTACTGGGACACTGGGAAAACCGCATAGTTTTAATTTTTATACAGTAGAATTTTGATGCAAAAACTGCGGATTTCATGTGCCTCAGCTAAGCGTTAGTTATGTTCTTCAAAAGGATAGAGACAAATGAAAATGGCTTTAGTCTAAACAAAGTTTTAAAAGAAAATATGCAAAATGTATTTTATTGATACCTTAAGGTTACTTGAAGAGGGGTTTAATTCACTTAAAAGAGAAATATAACCATAGAGATCTTTGTAAACCTAATAAAGCTGGAAGAGAATGGAAAAACCTTGAGGGAAATAACAGACTACATTAAACCTTGACGGAAGACTGACTCTGAATTTCACATAAAGTGCAGTGTACAAATATGTCTACTTGGGGCTTTTTCTGGTCTTGCAGTTTACTCTAGATGAGATATGCTGCAGGCTCTAACTTCTGTGAACATTATATCAAATCAGAGGGTTTTGATACACACTTCAAATGGGATGAGCTTCATATCTTACAGACACAAATGCTACCCAAGTTTAATCATCATCAGGCCGTGGAGAACTCTTGGTTCTAAATATTTTAACAGGTATGTAATTGCGTCTTCTCTTTAGGCATTTGAAGTCATGCTTTCATTTCAAACAGCGTAAATCCCCAAAACATTGTTATAACCTTATTATCTGCTCTGCCTCTTTGTTTTCCATCAGTTTCAGTACCGCAAGCTTCCCATAATTTCAAACACAGAAGTGAGAGCTTTTGAATGGTGACAAATATCTTATGATACTCTTCATGGAAATGGTAAGCCCAGTTGTACTTCATCTGCACATAATGAACTCCTTGGTGATAATCATCTACTACTAATACAGCACTCTCCACTTGAACGAAACTTTATGAATATTAAGTGGGACAAATTCCCTACCTGGAAGAGTTGACTGTATAAAAAAAGCCAGACAACATCTGTTTCTTACAACCCAAAGAAGGAAAAGAAGAATTACCTGAAAGACTTTCACTTCAGCCATTTAAGAATTGTTATTGTTGCTTCCAGTATCTGTTGTTCTGGACACCACGAGGGAAAAATATTGTCAAATCCTGCAGAGAAACTTCTAATTAAACAGTAGTCAAGATTTCATAGAATTTTTATTTTTACCCTGTTCCAGTATCTTTTATTGTTTACTCCAGGAATAGTCCCATTGATTTCAATGAAAATTCTCAGTGGAGCAGCCCGGAGCTTTTGTACTGCTCACAGTAAGGATATCAGAATCTCCTTTGCAATTATTTCAGCTGAGAAGCATTTGCACACAGACCTTCAGCTGAATATAGAAAGGATTCTAAGCATTCTTTTAATAGATCACAGAAATCATTTTTTTCACTTGCAGGTGTCAGAACTATTTGTCCTTTTGACTACTCGCTGCTCCAGATTTGTAGGTGACCAGTCAACAACATGTCATCGGGATATCGTATAATCACACAAGGCAGGAGAAGAGAGAAAGCAGAGGAGGTGAGAGTGATTATCTTTGTCAAGGGCAGCAGTCATATCAAGAAGAATAAGCTAGAGGCACACACCTTAAATTGATCAAGGGATGGCTCATTAGGAGCCTTGCTTCTTGCTGCTTCTGAGGCAGGGAAAGGGCAGAAGGCAGACAACAAAGACTTGAGAAGACAGATGCAGGAGAAGCCGCTGCAGCAGAGGGGTTTGGGAGATAAACAAAAGGAAAGGAAGGAGGAAAACAGTGACCTGAGACTGAGGTGGGAGATAGAAGAGTTTTGTTAATGTAAGATACCACAAGAGCATGATTTTAGGCAGTGCTGAGAGAAAGGCAAGAGCCCCCAAAATGCTTGAGAGAGAAGGAAACTGAAGGAACAGGTGAGACCCCCTCAGAGTAAGATTCAAGGGGAGCATCTGATTCCGACGCTGTGGTGAGTGGTGGCAGATGGGAAGAGGTAGGAGGGAAAAAAGGAGAAATGTTCAAAGATGATTCTGGGTGCTTCAAAACAGAAAGAGACGTGAGAAATGTCCATCTAAATTTCCAATGACACATCAGTTTTATGACATGGGTGAAAGGAAAGGAGAACTCTCTCATTATCTGTTTGTTTATGGTTTTTTTTAAATTATTTTTATTAACCGAAGGTGTAATTGTGCTGCCTTTGAAAGGTGATGGTAAACTAGAAAAGGATTTGGAAAGGTTTCTCTGAATGCATTACCTGTTTGCTGTCTAGAAGTTCCCAACACCAGTTAGGAAATAATCAACAAAAATAAAGCAACTCAACACATACTAACAGGCTTTGTGCCCTTGAGGTTCTGCAGCAGTGCAGACACAAACTAACTACAATTCCAGTGAAATACAGATGTGTGTTAATACTAAAACAAACAAAAAGAAATCCAGGTTTGATATTAACAAGAACTGAAGTAACTGGCTTTATTTGCAACAAGGATGCTTTCCAATGTTTTTTGGGGGACAGTCTTCATGTATAGCTTTATATTAAAAAAAAAATAGCTTATGGTCTTTTAATCAATATCCTCATTGATTTTAATTAAAATGGAATGAAGACACGTGGGAACTCATTCAAATAACATCTCGATTAGGCATTAAGGATTCACATGCAGTTCATACAGTAACACTTGCGTTGCAGGCAAAGTTTTGCAAAAACAGGTGAAATAATAGAGTCCGGGGCTTGCAGCTGTTGCTGAGCAAAGCAAAGACACCGTGTGATATGGAATCACCCTGGGACAGTGTTGTGGTGACTCAGCCCTCTGAGGGGCTGTGGAGCCCTGATGCACATCGGGCTCTGCCCATTCAGTGGTGGGAGCAGTCCAAAGAAGAGAATAACAAGGACAATGCTGGATCGTCCTCTCCCTATTAAGTTAGGGTGATCTCCCGACGTCCCCCTGTTTGTTTAATCCAAGTTGCATATGTAGCCCCTTATGCTGAATATTTATTCCCTTGTTACATATGTATTATGTTCTGGAATCTTCGACCTTATTCGATGTCCCATTGGTTTATCCTTCCCTAATCCCTCCTCCCTCCTTTCCTATTTGTTACCCTGGTTATCTCTCAGATTTCTGCTGTTTTCTGATTGGTTATTGTGTTCTCTTTATAGTCCTGAACCTTCCTTGATTGTTGCTCTTTCTTGCCTCTGGACCCTCCGGAATAAAGCTGTCTCTGGAACCCAAGCAAGGAGCCCTTTCCTCCTCCTTTGCCTCCGGCGCCTCCCCAGATAACACCTCTGCGAGCCCCTTCCCCACTCAGGAAGGACAGCACAGCAGTAACAGCAGCCAGCTCCTGTCAGCAGTGGCCGACCCCTGTGGCCAGGGACACTGCAGGATTGCTGCAGATTCCCTCGAAGAGGGGTGGCTCGAGGGGAGCCAATGCGGCGGGACAGCATGTGGTCACTTCTGCCAAAGGTATGTTGGACCACTCCCATGGGCTTCCTAGGAAAGCTCAGGCTGCTGCTGGGAAGAAGGCAAAGGACTTCTGCCAACATAAATCTGTTGGCCACCAAGGCTACCACAGCCAGCAGAGCCTGTGGTCCCAGGAGCTCTCTGCAGTTTGAGGAGCATCAGTTCCCCTTTCTGAACCTCACAGGAAATACCTGTGGACATCCACGTGATGCATCCAGAACTCCATCAGCACAACTGACCCGAACTCTTCTCCTAAGACAACCACGAGGACTCCGGAAACCTTCAGTGAAATGGAGAACAAACAACCTGTTAAAACAAAACTAGATTAACACTTTTTCACAGACTGTCATTACCACTTCATGTCAGATGGGAAACACAAGGAGTGTGCAGGTGAGATGCTGCCACCTGTCAAAACCAGGCCATATGAAAACCTTCCTTTTATCATTGCTCCTTTGGAAGCATTAACAAAGCCCAAGACACTGGGCGTTAATTTTGGATATTTTTTTTTTCTTTCTGTTTATTACACACCCACAGAGGCCAGGTGAAAATATGTGATATGAAATATTGAAATGTTTCAAGGGTCAGAGAAACAACACCTTATATAAAACATTAACATGTGATCACATGTTAATGAGACATATTCAGCGCATTTTATTTGACAGAAGTGGTGACAACAGTGAAACGCAGAAGTTGAAACAACTTCCAGGAAATTTGAAAATAAAGTAGCACGTATAAAATGTCATTCCACAAAAGTCTAGGCTATATGGTACCACAAACTGAGTGCTTCCTTCCAGTTTAGCTGGAATGCAGACAGAATGCAAAAGATGAAAAGCAACAGTGACACGAAGGTTAACACCATGTCACAACAGAGGTACCTCAGGACAATATGTCAAAATGAGAAAATAGAGCGGTCTAATTTTATATAAATATATTTATATAATTTGAGATGTCTTTACATGTATTTATACATACAGGCATGCACACAAATTCACTTCAAATGCATGCACACTGCTGAATAAACATACCACATCTCTGAGCACACCATATGACCCCAATCAAGCTCTTCAAACAGCCCCAAGGGATGTGACTATCATTGGAAAGCCCAGGAAGTCGCGTGCTTTTCTTCCAAAGTTCCTTAGAAAATGCAGACTTTGGGAAATACAAATCAAAGCTCATCTAAAAAACCTGCTTTTTGGCCGACATTGCAGCTTTTCAGCAGAAGTCATCAGAGAGGCCCTTGGTGGTGCGTGTGGCTCTTTCCAGGAGCTGGCAGAGGGATGCTCCCCTCTCCAGGGCTCAGCCAGCCCGGGTGCCAGTGGGCTCCTCACTTCCCACACCAGGGCACTGTCACAACTATTTTGTTTCTGTGTCCCCCTCCAGCTCTGAACACTCTTCTCTCTGAATTTCTGACTCCACAAGTGCCAAGATTATATTTAAAGGGTAGTTAACAGGCTTTTTGCTTAAAGTTTTCCTATCATTCGTATTTATAGCTTAATCCATCAACAGATTCTTGTTTCGGCCTTCTCATTTCAAAGCCAGCTTCTTTCTTGGGAAAAGAGATCACAGCTAAAGCGATGAGTTTTGTAAGGACATTCCAAAACAGCATTAGAGGGAAAAAATCAAACCATCACTGTGTTTCCTTATGCAAGTTTCATTAGCACTAGCTCGCTGAGGCTCACAAAGCTTTCAGACATGGAAATAAAAGACTTCCTGACCGAAATCACTGTCACAGGTTCTTTTTAAGGCTGGGAAACGGGAACACACATGACGAAGCAAATCAATGCCCCAAAGAGCTTTAAGTATGTGCTATGGGGCTACCCACAACTGGGGTATTTTTCTGAGCTGCATTCTGAAAGCCAGATTTGCAAGGAATATTTAAGCTTTTAAGATGATTACAGGTGACTGTGCAGATTTATGAAAGGGTCTAATGGAGTTAAGTACCTTATTTCCCCTGACGTTCAATGGTTTTTAGGCACTTCTCTCCTTATTAGATGCCACAATTTAATTTACCCCTTAGCTATATTTTTTGTTCAGAGTACCAAAGTAAAACACTCTCTTACAGTAATTCTTCTAATTAAATGTTGTTGACTCGAATGTGCTAAAAAAATCTAAAATCATGAGCATTTTTATTTGTCAGATAAATACCTGTTCATATAAGATATGGCACCTGCCTTTGCCATTTTCAGCTTCCACATCTTAAAGTCAAAATAAACAGAAAATATTTTTGTATTCCTGGGGTAAAAATCCTAAACATCTTGTTCCCCTCTAAAATGGCAACCCCTGTGAATACCAGAAGCAGCACATATACTTGTATATTTTTGCAAAGTAATAAAAGACTCCTAGCTCTGCTTCTCAGTGAGCTGTCTGTTGCAAACTGTCACTTAAATATAAATCCATCATCGTCTTATGCATCCATGCTATAGACTTTTCCCCACAACCTCTGGGAAATGTGCCTTCTTCCCTGAATCCTTAACCAATGAAACAGATTTCTACCAGGCAGCTGTGAAATGTTTATGCTTGCTTAAAATCTTGTCGTCCTCAAGAACACAGCAAACGCAGGGATTGCCATATCTGATCAGCTCAATGATCCATCTCCGCCACTCTCTCACCTCCAGCCCTTGCCAGTATCTGAAGGGAGCATAATGAAGCTGTTTTTAAAACGGTGCTTGTTATCTCTGCGCAGCGTGCCCAAGATGCCATTTCCAAGGATCAAACAGGCTCTTCATCTTATTCAAATTACAGACAGAGGAAGACACAGCCATTATTTAGAACCTGTAGAATTCCATGAATTGAGAAACTTGTTTGCACAAAATGTGATGAATGAAAGAGAACGATCCTTGCTTCACTGAGATCAATTGAGTTACAGTGATCTGAGGATCTGTTTCAAAACACCCAACTCGGAAGCTTCAAAAGGGATTCTTCTTTTTCTTTGTTAGTTTTTAAACACAGGCAGCCATCTAATAAACTAATAATGTTTTAGGGTAAGTTCTTAAGTGAGTTGTCAACTAGGATTTATTATTATTCTCAGGAAGACCATGAAAATATTTTGAAAACAGACAGAAACTTGCAGGGAGGTGTTCACATCAGATGGTTGCAGCAATATATTAAGACCTCTTTTTTTGTAATAGAAAAGTGTCCTCAGTGTATTTCTATGCTTTTTACTGAACATCCATTTTGCAATACAAATAAGGCATTGATTAGGGACACACTCAGATTTCAGGCATGGCTTGACTATGAAAATTCTTTACTCTGTGACAATATTAAAAAAAAAGCTAAACCCACCAAAAACATGCACACGTTCAAAAGCTTTTTATATTCTGACATGTGGCATGAATTTAAGCTTTCAGAGTGGCAGAATTTGCCCAGAGCATGCATGTCTTGATCCATAGAAAAAAAAAAATTAAATAATGCAAAGATTGTTTAAATAATTCCAAGAGCCCCAAAATCTTGCTGACTCTCCCTTAAGTCTCCCTGGAGGCTGCAACTTGCATTGGATAAACAAGGCTAAAGCTCACGCAATGGAAGTAGAAAATCTGTCCCTTCCTTTCCTCTTTTCCTGTCTCAAGCCTGCCTTGAGATGCTGAACTATCTGAGTAAGATATTTAGGCTTTTTTTTCTTGTTACCTGTTGGCTCTCATAGGAGAAGAAAACCACAGTGCTGGCTGGGCTAAATCACATAACCATGAATGATTCAGTGAAGAAACAAGTTATGATCTCAGCAAAACTAGCACCAAACTGAGATCAGAACTGAGCCCAACAAACTTGTGTTTGGGCTGTAGCTAGAGCTAGCAAATAAACCTAGTAGTAAATTTTAGGCAGAAATATTTAATAGGGTGATTTCTCAGCTGCAGTAGCCTGTGGTTCCAAGATTAAGTATTTAGTCAAGAAGTGAGCTGAATTTGTAGGTTTTTTCCTCAAAATTTTTCTCTGCTGCCATTTACCTGTGAGAGCACTTTGAAGCCTTGTGCCCATGATTTAAGGTGATTTTCTGCAAAGTCAGGAAAGGCTGCTGTGATTCCTTGGGAGTTATTTATGTCTTTGGGGAATGAACACAGTATGTGCATTTGTATGTTTGCATAGGTATATAAATATATATATATATGTAAATGTAAATATAAATATATGCAAATCCTCATTCATGAATGGAGGAAGCTGATTCAGGAATAACCTCTCATTTTCTTAATTGTTACCTGATAGGAGTTATAGAGGAAAAACTGCATTTCTGTGTCAGATCAAGTGGTAGAAGTATTACAAATAAATTAATATTTTCAACCTAGGTTTTTAAAATTCATGCAATTTCAGACATCTTGTAGTGTCAGAACACTTTCTTTTCATTGTAAATCAGATATTCTTTAAACAACTCAGACTAAGCAACAAAGGAAGGAAAGGCTTTAAGACTTGTATCTACTTTCAAGAATGGTCAAAATAAATTACACGAGCATTTTATTTTGCCTGGGTACCACATCTCCTTCCAGCAGATGCAGTTTTGATGCCAGCTTCTTATTTTAAGGAAGTGTTAAAGGTAACCTAGCCAGCAGAAGAGATGCTGCCCACACTGCAAATGCACTTCTTGAAGACAGAAATGGAATCACAGTGGGTCAGTACTGATGACAAAACCTAAATTTTCCTCCTCAAAAATAGTTTCATTGTCCGCAGCGCCCCATTCCGTGCACTATGGACATTTGTTTTCTCAGAATGACAACCTCCCTCTGGAAGAAACGGGGCAGGAGGAGAATCCAGTCTTTAGGAGACACTCTGAGGGAGCTGTGTATCCCCAAACCAACTCAGAGATTAAAAATGCACAGCATCTTGAACAGGAGCAAGCGGCAGATGGGAAACCATTATGAATCGTGAGGGCAGCAAACCATTGCAACTGCCAGAAGGAGGTAAGCAACCACAACAACAGCCCGAGTTCTTTTCTGCATATGAAGTCTTAAAACTAGCCTAAATCAAGAAAACCAGAGAAATCCAAACAACCTGAAGTCCTGCACAATTATATTTCAAAGAGAGCCCACTTCTTGTAGAAAAAATCTCAGATTTTGAAAGATGACATTAATTTTCTCTTCATTTCTTAGCCTGCTCTTTTCAAATGGGTTGTCACAATCTGCAGGAAAAGCCAGAACAATGACACAAATAATAGAAACCATGGAATTATATAAAGATGGTAGAAACAAGTGAATTGACAACAGAAAATCCTCAAATCCCTAGACAAATATTTGGATTTACAAATATGTTGTAAAATACAATTCAACAGGCAGCCAATCAAAGTGAACTTGCCTGGTATGGAATTAACAATTACTCAAATAGAGAAAAAAAATCTTCATTCTTGTATATGGCCTAACATCATTAAAAAAAAAAAAAAAAACGAAAACCAACAAACAAACCCAAACAAACAAACCACCAAGCAAACAAAAAAAATCAAACACCACATACAAGAATCCTATGCATTTCCCATCTGGTGAATGTGTTACTTGCAAGATCTTGAAGGCTTCTTTGCCTAGTTTACCTACCAAATGCTTGACAGGAGCATTATTTTTTTTCAGTTTTTTTCATGCCCTTGAGGCTAGGAGGTCTCTTCTTTAAATTAGTTACTGGTGTCCTGGTCATGACTGGTTGTGACCAATGTTTCATAGACATCTCCTCTGAAAACTCTCAGAAAGGGCTTGAACTATTTCAAGATTACTGAATAATGATAATTTATTTTATTAAAACCCATTAAAAGGAATTTTGCTCTGACTTGCCTTCCATTATAGACTATTGAGTCAATGGAAATGCAGTGCCTAAATCGGGAAAGAGTCTTGTACTTAAATTTTATTACATCTCTCAATCTAAATTTAGTGTAAAGGAGAAGAAACACGGTGTTACACATTTGTTCTCAGAGACAACTGAAATCTGTTCTTTGTACTGGCTTCTTCCACACACAGAAGCAGTATGGTACAAGAGACACACTCATCTCCTGGGAATTTAACCCAGCTTCCAGTTCTCAGCCTGGATTATTTGTTGTGATTTAATAAGATGTTTTCTGTACCTAATAAACCATTTAATTCAAATAATTATTGCATTGTTTGACTAAAATTGAAGTGATAATAGTATGTGGATTCCTCCACTGAACTCCTTCCCCCTGTAACAGTGTCACAGAGCAATGTCATTTGAAGTAATCACTTTAGTTTAATAGCTCAGTAACCATAAATTATTTAAAACTACATTAAATGAATTAAAGTGACATGAAACAATCTGCACTGAAAGAGGAAGGTGTTATTTTCAAGGTGGAAATGGCAAGAACACTGTCTCATGCAGCAAGGTAGTGGGATGGGACGTGGAGCACCTCTCTTTGCAAAACCTAAAATTCTACACAATATACAAAGAATTGTTTCAAGATTTAGGAATTTGCCTTAGAAGCCAAACGGATGTGCCTGTAATTTGAGCAAATAAGACTGAAGAATGGCCTGAGCTGATAAATTTCCCTTCCCATACATTTCTTTTAAAAATACCTAAAAAAAAATCAGCAGGCTAGAGATCACACAACCCAAAAACAACTACCAAGCACAGAAAACACAAGCGTGCTTTTGTTTCATTGTCCATGATGTGTTTCTAAAAAGTACTTTGTTCTCTAAAATGTTAAAACCAAAAGCATCAGCAATTGTTATTTCTTAAGCACCGTTCAGAAAAGCTTTTGCCAAGGACAGAGAAAATGTTGAATACTAAATGGGTTCTACCAAAGCAGACGGAACCTGTCAAAGTTTTCTTCAAGAACCACTGCTTACAATTTTCCCCTCTATTTCAAAGTTCCTTGAGTTTTGTTGTGACTGGTGCTCCTCAACACTCTAGTTTTGTCTTCTGTTGGCCTCTTAAATTCCTCTTGGAATTCAATTCCCTTTGGCTGCCAGAAGGCCCGTTGTGATCTCAATGAGGAGGCAGCTGTGGCAAGGGCCGTGTAGAACCACGGCACTTCAGCTCCGTCGGGGAGATGTTGGTGATGACAACCCGGATTTCTGAGGAATCACAATGCTCTAGAGCATCAGCATCACTGCAGAACTAAAGAGCGAATCTAACTGAAAATAATTGCTTCAAAGTCACACATCTGCAGTGACCAAAAAGCCAAACCCATAACAAGATCTCCTCATTTAAGCAGACTGTGACAAGCAGAAGAGTGGGAGATTTGAGTTCACGTCTGTGTGGCAACCAGGCAAGAGAATACAATATTTTGAAGCAGATTACTGACTGATCTTCCAGAAACTATGTTTTTGTGAAATATATCCAGCAGTGTGACCCACATCGAGCATCCAGTTCCCCTGAGAAGTGAACATATATGGAGACAGAACGCCCTCAGGCAAACAGGCTACCCCCGGGACTAAGAGAGATCTCTGGACTCAAATCAGGCTTTTGAAATAAAAGTTGCAAGGTTAAGGCAGAGAGCAAAGTCACACGTTTTTAAACCAGAAGAGACCTTCAGTCTGGTCTGACATTCCACGAAACAGAGGCATAATGTTTTCCTGACTGCTGAAAGGTTTGCCTTTGCTCGGTACTGCAACGCAAGAAATAATCTTTTCAGCACGGCAGTGGATGCTTGGCTAGTAAAGACAAAAATTGGCTTTCCCTAGCACAGAGAACCTCCTGCTATTTATAGCTCTTACAAGAGTAGAGATTTGTGCATCTTCTTGGCACTGGTCCAACATTAGTGCATTTATTTGACACACCGAAATCTGAAACATTATTACAGGCCTTAGTAAGAGACTGTGAATATTTTTGAGGTATCCTTCATAGGCTGGTCTCCATTAAAAAACACAGTCCAAAACCAGCCAAGCAACCAAAAGATACCCTTTAAACCCTCCCCTCTATGAATCTATCCATCATATCGCCAGACTTCTTCTTTGACTTGGCATTAGAATTATTTATTAAATCTCAAGCTCCAAGTAAAAATGTCACACTGAAAGAGGAGATAAAAAAACATTCTTAACAAAACACAAATTAACGGCATGATGTTAAAAGAGAAGGGAAATATCCTCATTTTGAATGTTAACCAATCCTATTATATCAAAGATTAATTTGGCTTTTACAGCCTTGGGAAAGCCTTGGGAAAGCATCTTGCTACAGTTTATGTCCATAGAAAGAGAAAATAAAAAAGAGCATGTAGGAAAAGCTTTCATACTTTCTCCCTCTCTGTCATCACACACCCATCCCATCCTCAATTTAATTTTTAAACAGCCTGATAACAATGGCTTTTAAAAAGTTCAGCTTGATTCAGGTAACCAGAAAATATTTCAGAAGTTCTGGATTGTTATAACTCACCAATCTTTTGTCGTTCCTGACTCTTTCAGGTAGGAAAATCTTACGGCTTTTGAATGGTATGGCATGTGGATCACCTAATTTCTAGGTGGGTACTTGCAGCTTTCTTGGATCAAAGCACCTTTAAACTGATTTAAACCAATAAAAATCTGGTAATTTGTCAGTTGAGTGTAAATGGTGCGTTGGAATGCCAGACTAGAAAGTTCTAGTTCTAGAAAGTGACTGAATGCTTTTATGGGTAATGACTGGGTCAAAATGCTTTACATAAAAACTAGACAGCATTAGTTTGCAAAAAGACATCCTTGCCTAAGAATTTCCACAAAGAAAACAGCACATGGAAATTCAGACTGCTTCAAATACCATCAAAAAAATGAAATGCCTAGGCCCAGAGGAAGTGATGAGGTGATAGGGAAACATCCGACCAGGGCATCAGCAGTCATGCTGACTTGCTATCACTTTCTGTCCAACAGCTTGGTATGTGTGCTTTAGCTTCCTCACAAAATGGTCATCATCTTATTTGTCTTTGAAAAGTTATTTTGTAGATATCAAAATGACCTTTTTAAGAGATTGGGAGGAAGCTTTGTCTGTTCAATTAGATAACCACCTCTAACTTAGATGATGCAGCGTCATTGCTATGTCGCTTGTTTCCTGGTTAATCCTGAGAAAGTCACTCCAGCAGTTTTATGCCCCATTTCACCAGAAAAAAAATAATAGTAGGAATACTGGAAAGATAGAGGCACACAGTTTATCCTATCAGATCTCTGTCCACTCCTGTCTGTAATCTGACAGTGCTGCAGGTGCTGTTCTCTGCTTGTGGGATGCTGACATGAGCATGATGTATTGAGAAGTCACGGAACTAATTAATTGAGCCTTTTACTCTGATGATATGGCTTATGTTGAGGAGGGAGGAGGGTCCATCTGGATTAATTTGTTTCTTTATTCTCACAGCCTAAGAGAAATATTGTGCAGTCACCTGACTACTTGGTATCAATTTCAGCTTGAATACACACGAGGCACAGCCATTAATGTGAAGGTGGTAATTCATGACGCCTTGGGATGGGCAGGCTGCCTATGTTTCTCTTCAGCATTTGAATTAGGAGCCCTGTCTGCAGCGTGTATCTTTTCAGGTAAAGATTTTCCATGTTCCTGCCTATGGTATTCATTTAATTTATGGAAAGTTTCCTGTTATGTCCCGGTACAAATTCATACAGCATCAATATTCATATAAATTTATAACAGCAGGTTCGAAATAACAGTACACAGAATATATTAGCATTCCTCTTCCATCTTGCAGGCAAGAGAAATACATTATGATGCAGACCCAAAAGATTCATATAGAAGTACATTATTTTTGCCCACAAAATGTTTGCTATTTTGTCATTCTTAAAGAGATGCACATTTCAAATTACACTTGCTGTAATTAGAAGAAGGTAACACCGGGGCTTTGAGAACTATTTCTCCATTATGGGAAGACATCCTTGCAGTTCAAACCTGCTGTTGACAGAGGCTGCCCTAAGAAGAGTTGATGCCTGCTGGGAAAATTGCATGTACCCATGGATGAGACCTGTCAACAGAGTTTACATTGATAAGGTCAGACAGATTTCAGAGCTCGTTTTGTTTATTTTTTTTTATTTTTTGTGGGTCTGGTTTGGTTTTTTAACTATCCTTGCATTTGGAAAGCAATTCTGATCAGAAGAAGAGCAACTTTAGGCAACGATATGTTCTAAAGAAGCATTTTTTCTCCAAGGCTAATCAACTCAGCACATTTCCAGTAATGTGGACAACAGTCCCTGTACCACATTTGTAACAAATTTAGTATAACCTTAAGGCATAGATTGGGAATGATACCAATCACAGCTCAGAGCAACCCCAGGTATTTCAAAAAGCTTCTATACCTACCCAAATCACAAATTGATTTTGAATTCTCCTTGGAATTTCATTCTGGAAAAGCATTGTTTGAGCTGCTACCAGCACCGGTCTATCTTACTACTCTTAACCCAAAACCATCTAGGACCTACCCTGGTGAACATTACACAAATTATCTTTTCTCTCTTCTCTTTTTCCCTTACAAAAATCTACCATCGTCATTGTGATGAGGACAGATAGTAATGCCCCCTGAAAATACTTAATGACCAGCTCCTGTTAATCAAGAATGATCCCTCTAAACGACAGATGTTTAACTGGTATGGTTTCCAGTTGAAAACGCAGTCTTAAAAACTCAGAAAGCAACTGGGAAGCCTGGCTCTGTTAGATTGCTATCCTTGAGAAAGAAAGTGATTTTAATGCAACCTGGCATAGATCTGGTTAGGCAAGTGAGCATGGCATTGTGCCAGTAACCATCCCCTTTCCGTCATCACTCAGAAATGAGAACTCTTATATTGTTATCATAGAATAAGTTTAGCACCCTACATTTTTTTTTTGCTTTATACTGTGGAATTCAGTAAAGCTAAGTACTCTTTCACACAAAAATGCATAAAACTCCTGCTAGATAAAGCACCAGCCCTACTGGTAAAATGCACACAGCTCTAGAAACACCCCTAAGTACTGTAAAAGAGAGCACTGGCTTCACTAAGTAAGCACCAGAAAAAGTGTGAGCTAAAAATGTAGAAATGAAGAGTATGTGCTCTGGAAAGTATTAGAAAGGAATGAGCACAGTCACCAGCAGGGAGCCAAAAGTGCCCTAATTTGCATGCTGTGGTACTCTCTGATCTGTAAATAAGAGCAATTAAATCAGAATAGTGCTACTGGCTGAATACTGTTTTACAGTGGCCCGTAAGAACATGGGTTTCAGACTGTTTGTGCAGCTGCTGAGGCCTCAGCTTACCCTGCAGAATACTTCATTATCTAGGGGATTTCTGCTCAGGCATGAGAAATACACACAGTTGACTCTGAGGCCACCAAAATATCAGAAACTCTGATATTTTGTATTTCAGCAGAAATGTCTCTTAAATATGCAGGCCACGGACACATCTTCTCTCCTGGGATCCAGTGGTTCTCTGGAGACGGCCTCACTAATCTCAAACGTAGTACACAGGTACAAAAGCAAAATATTTGTTATTTTGACATGAGAGAAAGAAAATAAAACCAGGATTCACAGACCTTGTCTTAAACAAAAAGACAAATCACAACCCTTCCATGAAAAAAACCCTCAAGAATATTGTGACCAGATGATCCAAATTTTTTGCATACACAAAACCAGTGGTTATATGTGATGCTAACAGAAATTACCTTTTAAAAGTGTTGCCCAGCATGACTAATGACTTTTTCTTCCTGAAGTCAAAATTGCTTCTAACCCTTCCCTAAAGTTTGGTAGAAAATGGACCCTTTTTTCTTTTCATTTGCACACAGCTCCCCACTCATTTCTCCACTCTCCTGCCTCTCAGCCTGAGAAAACTGTTGCAAAACCTGTCTCATCATCCTTCTTTAGGGCTGGTCATACCTAAATAAAACATCTCTTTTTAAGACTTCCCTTATTTTCCTAGAGGGGCAGGATTTCCTTGACTCTTTCTTTAGACATTTGTACCAACCCTGCTATTCTGCACAGATTCAGATGATGATTTTCTGCTACGCTTTTGGCTATTGCAGCATCTCCCTTGTCCGTGTTCATTACTTTTCTTAGAACACTATATTCCAATTATATTTCACTTGAATACGGTGACAGGAGAAATAGATCAATTTCTCCCGAAATGTTTCCATGCGCTTTCAAAATGTAGCTTATCATAGATCTTGGAAAATCTATATTTGTTTTAAGCTTCGTCTAGAATAATCACACATTACATCTTTGCCTTACACTTTCATGCATATATATGAATGAAATAAATATAGAGAGACAGACACAAAAATAGTAAACTCCTTATGTTTTATTTCCTCTACTCTTCCTTTAATGTGGGAAATGCTTGTCCACATCAATATTAGGAGAATCTCTCTTTTGAGTGCAAACTCTACCACTGTGCCAGAATTTGTATCATTCCCTCCTCCTGAAGACACAGAAGTTCACCAAAGAAATACCCTGTAAAAGCAGCATTTGGGATCTTCTTTCATTCTGTTTTTTCTTTAGCAAATCTCTGCTCCTCCCTTTCATTAATCACAAGCAATCTTTATGTTTATTCCTTCTTTATGTTTATTTCTTCTCCAAAGGCCTCGCGTTTTTCCCACAGATCTTTTCCTGTGATTGCATTTTCGTGTACCATACCACAGTTAGGACTAATGCTCTTAATGAATCTCAGAGATTCATCCCTGGTTTCTACTTTCAGATCACTCAACTTCAGTGGAAGGCAGACAGGCCAGCTTTTCTTTTACTGTGGATCATTTTATCATTATCAGCAACACTTTTCTCTGTTTCCCTCCGTCTCCAGCACACATCATTTGATGAGCTCTGTTACTGAATCACCATGAAACAAATTGACATGTCCCACTATAATTTGCAAGGAAAGGTGGCTTACACAGAAAATAACTGGTTTTAAAAATCGTAATTCAGTTTACATAGTAGTTATTAACAGCAGGCTCCTTTCACCCTTGCTTTTATTCTCAGGTTGCCACTTTCTATCACATGCGGTTGTACCTCTACTGAAAACACCCACAGTCAATAACAACAATAAAGACCAGTTCTCAGCGTCTCTGGGCAGTTGATAGCCATATGATTAAGGAGATTAAGTTTGTTGAAGCCCGTTTTTAAGACCAGGAATTTTTCTTTGAAAAAATGAACCTTTAAAAATCCATCACAACTGCCATGAGCTCATTCCTTCATATCTGCATGGAGTAGGGCTGGGTGCATTTCTATAAACACACAATCCAGAATTTCTTTTTTTTTTTTTTNTTTTTATAATGAAAGAGTAAAATAACTTGAAAGAGTATCTCAGCAAGTCCTCAAAATGACATAATTTTATATCTGAGATATTCCACTCTTTGATATGCATTCTGAAGCAGATGGTCGATCTTGGAAGAAGATGAAGAATTAGGATTCAGCCACAGCAAAATGTTCTGGAAAATTAATGCAGATTATAATGTAAAAAAATTATAAAAGATGGAAAGATTGATGTATCAATCTTCTCTATTTTAAAATTAACTCAAGTGAGAGCTGCACAAACATAAGGCTACAACTTCACGGTCACAAAGAAGGTGTCATTTCAAAAAGCTGTAGAGGCTCTTCTCAGTCTTCAATGAATGGGAATCACACCTTGTTTGAATATTATGGCCCTGCTAATATTTACCAAGAACTGTAATTCCTGGAGTGCAAGTTCCAAAGCAGTCTCTTTGAGTTTGAAATCTGCTGGGAACTGAAATCCTAGAAGCTTGCTTAGGTACCACCGCGAAGAAAGTAGAGCCTAATATTACTCTGAAACTCTTAAGGAAAGTTCAGATTTCTCTACCCAAAGCAGTTTCCAGTATCTTATTCCACATTTCCTCTAGTGACCTACAGAAAGCCTTGAGAATTCTAATTAAATTCCCGGTGATCCATAATTGAAAAGCACCATCAATACAGAGATTCTGAGAATCTCAAAAAAGGAAATGAGCTTGAACCTGCATCCTAGAAATGGAATGAATGATATTCAACCAGAAAACGAATGATATTCAGCCAGTTTCTGCACAATAAGCAATAAATAGGATTACCACTGCATCATGGGAGATCATTTAGTGGCAACTACAGAGAGGAAAATGTGGTGGTGCTACAAGCTGACTGCAATGAGGGTGCACCATGCACTTTGCAGGTGTGAAGTCCTCCTGGTCTAATAAAAAATTCTTAAGTCCTTGTACAGAATCTGCGATAGTTCTCAGATGAGAAAAACAATACTCCAAATTCAAAAAAATAATAATGCCTTTGTGAAGTGTATCGTAAGAAGGAGGCAGTCAAAATCTCCGAAAACGTCATTTTTATACTGCTTATAGCAACTACTGCAGTGTCCTAAAATGTCTTATTTTCTAGAAGGTACAGAGAAGGTCATTCAGCTTTGCTCATTGTCTCATGAGAATAATATCTGCAATAAGAATATCTGCACAGGTTTCAAGGGAAAGAATGTAATAAACTTAACAAACAAAAAGGTGGGGTTTTATCTGATTCGAAAAGTCTTCAAAGACATTTTGACCTGTTTGAAAAACACTTTTCCTTTTCTGCAAAGCATATGATGTGTTTCCTGGTTTATGATCATAGACTCCCTGACAAATATCCTTATTTTGTTACCTGGTTTAGATTATCCCAGAATAACAATAACATGCACTTAACATCCAGCATTTACAGTATAATAACTAACTCTCAAAACTTTATTCTAACCACTGCATTTTTAAAACTGAAGTACAAAAGTGTGGCAAGCCTGCAGTTGGAAAAGCTGACTGCTTTTAAGTCAAAACTGAGAACAAAATTAAATGGCAGCATATTTTATAAAATAATACCTTGGTTAAGGTTTAACAACTTGTCTTAACCCAATAAAACTTTTGGTACATTGTTTTAAACATTTCAGATTATACAGGACAACATCATGTAATTACCTCGAACGATTTCCTAATGACACCATCTGGCAAAAAAAAGGGCTTTTGTTCCCAGACAAAAAAAGGTACATTTTTTCTTTCTTGCAATGGAAGAGGACGTACACTGAATCATACTAACACATTCTTGGCCCAACATGAAGCTGATGTGATACTAAACTGACCTCAAACAGTAATTAGATATGATTTCATTTCATAGATGAAGCTGATTTAGTTTTAAAGGCTTTGCTTGGTAGGTAAACACATATAAGGCATTTTATTAAGTCAAAGGGTATAAGAGTAGCAAAGCAAGTGCTCTTATTGGTCTTAAACATACATCATTTAAGCCAGTGTCAGACCACATATGTTATAGAAAAAATTTAATTAGCAATTTTCTGTTTTGCACTAAGCAGTTACCAACCAAGAAGGATTTATGTACTATTTTTGAGAGATGAGTGTTCAGTCTTTCACTATTTCTACTTGGAACACTTTAATGACTCAGCTGGACCTCCAAAACCCCTGCCTGAACCTGTTAAAAATGTCTGCTATTTTTCAACAGATTTCTTTAAAGTGAATGTTCATTCAAAATGAAATTAATTTGTTCGCTTTTTCCATGAAGATATTTCCCAGCTTCCTGCTTCTGTGTTCACCTTTCTTGAACTCTCTGTTGGGTGTCAACCCTGTTGGTTTCTCTTTCCTCAAAGATACACCCTTCAAAGTTTTTTTCATTTCCAAGCTTCCAATTCCTGTCCTGATTGTCTCTCTGCTTCTTTTCTTGGTCTTTCTTTGGAGGGATGAGTTTTGTGTTCCCAATATGATTATTTCTGCAGTGCAGCACAGACATTGACAATCTTAATTTAAACAAGATAAGTCCCATAAACCAGTCTTGCCATAACAGCACAGAGCTTCACTTAGGCTATTTTCTCCCTCTTCTCTCCACTTCTTGTTTACATATTTGCCATACACTGGGATTTTGATTTTTAAAAGGTTTCTGGTTAAGCACAATCCTTTGCTCTGGCAAAACCAGCTGACACCACCAATCCTTGTATTTAGTTTTTTTTAAACCCTCAGGGCTCCCTTCTACAAGCTGTCAACAAACCAGGTGGTTAAGAGGAGAAGCAAAAGAAAATAAACAATATATAAATCATAAAGATACCGCTGGTTCGGTTTCTTCTATCAACTTATTTTTCTCTCGGTTATAATTACTACCTGTGTGAAAAGGTAGGCTTGTACCAGGCACTGTTTGCATTACAAGGGGGAAGCATTTAGTTCAGCGTAGTATAATTCAGGCACCAAAACAAAATTCCTGCTATGTTTTATGCATAGTTGCTTTCTGCAACATGACTGCTTCCTTCCTCCTTGCCAAAGAAAGTTAGGCACATTTTTTGCTGTCAGCTTAAACCCACATTTAAGGTTATTTGAAACAAAGCCTCAGGCTTCAGTCTTGCAGCGTGAGACCAATTCCATCTGTATTAATGAGCTCTATAATTGTCCTATATAACATAGCTTTCAAATCTGTAAACCTTTTAAAATTATTTAAATCTCATTTTAAACTTACAGAAATACTTCATGGATTTGGCTTCCACTTACCAGAGAAGACCTCAAGATAAAAGTGTTTAAGCTGTATTTCTTGCACATCAAAATAGCTTTAAAAATCAAGTAATTGCATTCAAGAATTAACTTTTGTTTATTATGCAATTTTACTCCTCAGCAAAATAACCTTAGATGTAAACATGATGCGTTTTTATCCATCACTTCCTTAAACTTACAGCCAGGCTCACACCAGGTCACCTCAGCTCAGACATTTCGGACATGTTAATCAGAATGCACATGTAAAACAGGAGCAATTACACAAAATGATTGCTTTAGCTGGCCCCAAAATCCAAGCTCTTTATGGCTCACCCTACCTTTAAAATGCAGAAGCAAAATGGTTGATCAAGATGCCTGTGTCTGAGACATCATTTTATTTTACAAAGCTATATCCTTGAATAAAGGCATTTTCCCCAAATTCAATACACTCATTATCTTAAAAGAAGTGTTGTGATCTTAACTCACAGATTAGAGTGACTTTAAAGAATCTTGATCCCATATTAAAGCAGCCAGTAGCTCAGATCCATATTTCCTTCTCTATTTCTGCAGACTACTTTAACAACTCTGACTAAAACCTTACCAAAATTCACTGAAAAGAAAAAAAGTTGTCTCCAAAAAACCGAAGTTCCTACAGACTTAAGCATTTTTTGAATTGCTACTTGACATTTTGTATTTCCTAGCAAAACCAGGAAAGTGCCAAGATCTGTTCCTAGCTATACCGCTGAAAACTGGGAGAATTCAACTCATTTCAGAAGAGTATCCATGGATTTACACTGGCTATGGAGTCCTTCCTTTGAATTTTTGCTACAATGTTTATTCCCAGTGGATTCTAGTAATCCACAGGACATAAGGTGGTGATAAAAACCTTTCAAATTTGTGTAGAACCACCTGAGTGGTCACCTCCTCTCTCTGAAATTACTCTCGCACATACGCAAACATGGCAGGGTTCACCAGATTTCCCACTTTGAGAAGTTAAAGAGAATCTCAGCTTATTCTGTTGTGATGAATTCTGACACAGGAGTCATGGCTTCATGTTTTATCTACACCTGCTTATTCCTTTGGTTTTGCCTGTTCTGATGTGTTCACACCGTACACAATGTTAGATTTTTATTTTTGTCTTTTACCTTTCTATTAATCAAAAGATATAGAAGTGGTTAATCTGTACCAGTCAATAGCAAAAAAAAAAAAACCCAAAAAAACCAAAACAACACAGGCATTTGTGCACTTTAGAATTATCACCAAGAATGTGGTATCCTCCTCAAACACTTCAAAGTCATACCCAGTTTTGCTTGCTGTGTACAGCTGAAACTGTCTGACACTGATAAAAAGAAAGGATTACTGTAAGAGGTTATGAACCTTTGCACCTAAATGTGTTAATATCCTTCAAATTCCCTTCTCACAACTACTTCCTAAAACTCAGCGTTCAAGAATACTGAATTGAAAGTTGAGAAACATACAGGTAAGTTTTAACTAAATCAACAGGTCTAATGATAACTGCCCGAGATCAAAAATCTGCCTTGAAGTGAATCAGGTTTCCTTTCATTTCTGTAAGCCTGAGGGCTTAATTCTCCAACTTCTTGTGATGCCTTAGGTTTTAACTTTTATATTTTTCAAATCCTGTACTGCCTGGTGTGTAACTCTGAAGTTCCTTGTGGCCTGTGAGCTGCTGTTCTCTCATGCTGGTCAGACATAACAAACCTCTGCAGGCTTCCACTCCAAGGACACCAGGCCCAAAATGTGTCAACTAAAAGCCTCTAAAGGGGGGCAAACTTGGGGTAATTCCATCATGAACTGAGGTTATAATTGGAGAATTAACCCTGATATGCAAATCAACCAAACTTATAAAAGTATGAAGAACCTGTGACCCAGGGTCCATCTTGGGTGTAGCCTTTGACTGCCCAGGGTGTACCTTTGAAGGCCTTTCAAATAAACACCTCCTTTTATTCTCTTATTCTTGTCTAGCCTGTGTTTTAGGTGGCCACTTAAGGCATCACTTGCACTGACATTTTTGTGAGAAAATGTTAGCAGTACGTTTTGCAGATGCAAAAGGCTTTGAGAAATGCCCAGCACTGAGGATTCACATTGAGAGCAGAGATCTCAAGGGAATATTTTTGATAGACTAGACTGGAAGAGCATCATTTCTTTGACCATGGCATTAAAGTTGTATATTATTGCACTCCACTTGCATGCTGCAATGCTGTTCTAAAGCCAACGGCAGAGCCACCAGATTAAAATATCTTTCTTTTTTTCCTTTTCAGAACTTCTTGAAATCTTTCATGGAACCCATTGTATCTAAGAAGGAAAGTGAAACAAAAGTCCTACTAAAAGACTATTTTTTTTAGATTCTTGTCTTTACAGTGGGCAAAGGATTTTTCATGTTGTCATTTTATCTCTATTTTTTTTTCTTTTTTCAGGAAAGCATCAGACAGTGAGTCACAGCCCTTAGGTTTATGCCTGTGCTTAAACTGAGGGAATACATAAGAAGGGCCCTGCTGTGCTGCCATCACTGTTCACTCCAGTTTTCTTCCCCAAGAACAGCAGCCCTGACCCACCGAGAGAGGTGGGAAGACATTGTGCTGTCTGCCCCATGGACATTGCTATTGCTCTGCTAAATGAAGCACAATTCATCCTTCATCCACTCAGAGGTAACCAACATTCCACAGCTTTTCCTTTAGCAATGTCCTCCAAGTAGGAAGGATTGAGATTTTAGGACTCCTTTTTCTATTCTGTGTCTTTTCCCAGCTTTGAGATGCTGGCTTTTCTCTTGGCATTCAAGATTTCCAAATAATGCAAACATCAAAATCCTATTCACAAAGCAAAGAAAGCATCCTCAGTTCCCCCTGCCTCCCGCCTTTCACATGACACAGCCTTGCCAAACAGCCAATAAAATCCCAATTGTCTGCTGGTATCCATGACTGTGTGAAGACATCATTTCATCTACCCATTGCTGTTAATGCTTTGACTACATTCTCATGCAAGGCACTTGTGCTGGGAGCTATTTACACTTGCTCAGCACCAAATCCCCCACCTCTGGCTGGGACTCACTGGCTGTGGCTCAGGTCTGGCCTGTGTGGGCCAGGGAGAAATGTTTTCCTGCTTGTAGAAACACAGGCTAAGAAATGCCTAAATATATGATGGAAGTAGGAGGCAGGAGTGAAAGGGAGAGAGCGAGAGAGAGACAAAGTCTTACTGAGGACAGATCTTCCTGGAATAGTAAACCTGGTTTTTCAGAATAGGAAAAATATCTGACGGCTGTTTCTCTCCTATTTTGAAAAAACAGAACTCATTTACAAAACAAACATACTGAAATTGTGCCAAAAGTGTTACCAGTTCCTCCACCTACACAAAGTGTTCTTGCAGGGTCTTTGACTAGTTGGTCAGGTTAGTGGAGTCATGGTAGCAAATTCAGCTCCTGTCAGTATTACAGCTTGCTTTCAACAGTATGAGAGAGCAATCTACATGTAAATTAATCAGTCTTTTCCTCAAGAGCACAAAACAGCTTTCCTGAGCTAATAAAAACAAGGCTATCCATATAGAAGCACTGTTCACTAAAGTCTTTGTCAAGCCTGTATCATTGCCTTTACAAATCAGCACAAGTCTGCCCAGTCCCTCAGTGCTTTCCTGTGCAGAAAGCTCAGCAGTTTGGCAGATCTCAGGCACAGATTCAATATCATGCTTTAGGGAATAAAATCTGCTATTCTTCAAAGTAAAGGTGCTATATTAAATGTAAGCAAATAGGATATGACCTGTAGAGGGTGCCATGGCAAGCTGCGTGTGAAAAGAGAAAATAATGATCAGCTGAGTTCTTAAACACTGAGTGAAAACATACATTGCACCTGAAAGGTATGATTAAATTCATAGAGAGGTTTGGGGTGGGTTTTTTTCTTCAACTGCTTTGGTCTCTTTCTTTACTAAGTCTAGATATACAGGCTGGAAAGGGAAAAAAGAAAAAAGAAAAAAGAGCAAGTTATAAATAAAGAACTGACGTTAGGAGAGCTGATAAAATATGAATACCATTCCAAGGAGCTTAATGTGTCATAGCTGCATAATAGAAAAGGGAGTGAAGTGCGTATGTGCCCCTGCTGCTTAACAGTAGGTTTGAAAGAGGCTGCAAAGGCAGCACAAGTGGAAAATTCCCTCATTGGCTGCTTTCCAAGGCATCTATCCAGCGTATGAAAAATATGATGTTTTATTTGATATCAAGTGTATGGGTTGGGTTTTTTGTGGTTTTTCTACATAGAAACAATTGGAGAAGAGAGCAGGACACTGGAACTCACTATCTTCTGCTCTTCCCCCTGCCTCCTCCTACCCTGTCCTTTATTATTTTTAAACCTCTCATCAAATCTGCAAAAAGCTTTCTCCATACAACATAGCCAGTTGTATATTTGATGGGTAGCTTTAAAATGCATTTCTGTGATGATCTTCCCTGGTCTCAGAGGTGAGCAGTAGCCTGGTAACCAGGGGCTGCTAAATACTGATACTTTGATTCAGTGCAGCTCTGCTAAGCCCGCCATCTTCCATCTCCAGGGGAATCACTGTATTAAATTTACATTAAAGACGGCTGTGTGACTGACCCAAGGGTCATATTAGCATTTTTACTCCGGTAAGTTGGTCAGCAGAACATTTCTGTACCATGGAAATTATTCCGGTACTCTATTGTTAGGAATTAAACATTTATGAGAAATTTTGTACGAGCATATTAGCAAGAATGAGCTGGTAAAAAGTACAATAAGGGCAGAGCAGTAACAATATGTAGATCTGAGAGAGAAAATCAAATTGGACTCTTTTCATCTCAGAATGAAAGTGGGCACCGGGAAACCGGCAGGAACGTGACTGAAAGGAATCCTCTATTTACTGGAGGAGACACTACAAAGGTAATGGTGACAAACGTGCTCAAACCCCCCTGCTCTGCTGTACTCACTGGGCTCTGTTCTTATGCAGACCCTTTCATTAGATTCAAAGTTTGTCACTGTAAAGCAGGTAAATATTATGAGGCAGAATCTCCATTTTCAGATGAGCACGACTTGCAGAGCGACCTGGATTTTACACCCTGGAGATTCAAGGGTCAGTCACAAAACAGGCAAGGGACTAATTGACGTTTATTCTGTACTTGAAAGGAAACAAACAGCCGTATGTTTAAAAGGATCAGCTGGGAGAAGGCAGTAGAAAATAGAAATATAGATAACTCACAGCTGTATAAGTGCAGGAGGAATGAAAAGGATCCGGCACAACTTGGCATTCAGAACTGAATAACAATGACCCTCACAGGCCATTAATATCTATTTGCCTGTACCATGGATAATTCCATATAGATGAGAATGACCAAAAAACCACACTTAGCAATCTAATAAGCACTGATAATCACATTTCTTTGCACTGAACAATAAATTTAAGACCAGTCCAGCTAGAATCCTATTAAATTTAAGGGAACTTTGGCTACTCTATGCCTCCCCCTGCCTCAAATTTTTGTACTTTTTATCTCTAAAACTACCTCCTAGGATGAAAGCTTTCACTGGCAAGGTGACATCAACATGCTAAGGTAATTTGAAGCATCTCTCTTCTCCATTTCTAGGAAAAAAAAAGGGCTGACTGGGTGGCTTCCAAGCTGGGAATCTGGCTCTGTAGACACTAGCTCCTGGCTTGTACTTCTGCATCAACTGCCCATATGTAAAATGAGAAAGGAATCGCTCTTGGATACTTCAGAGTTTTAAGAGAATACCTCATACAAAGAATGTGAGATGATGCAATGTTTGGAAAGGGGATGATCAGACTCTTGTCAGACATTTCCTGGTTGGATCTAGAAGAAAAAGGACGACTTCTAAAAGGAGAGGCAGAAGAAAGTAAATGCTCTCAGACACAAAGCAAGGGAATTGAAATACAGCTATTCCCATCAGCTATGCAGTGCCAGTTCCTGGAATATCTCCTCAATTGTACAATCACACAGACAATAATCTATTGGTTAAATAATGTGCTAAAACAAAAATGCAGAAGATTCATATGTGTCTATAGAAAAGCAAAAGTTTAGGAGGAACTTTCTAATCTCTAATCAAGCCAAAAATCTCTTTAAAACACATTCCCTGATTTTAGCAGTAATGTGCCAACTTCTAAACTAAAGTGATATATTTGACATGAGTGGCTGACTTGAGCTAAAGCCCTGTGTTCCAGAAGGAGCACAAAGACTGCACAATGAGCCTGTACCTACCTCTTTAGTGAGCTTTGAAAAAGTGCACTTTAGGTCCAAAAAAAAAAAAGAAAATCCCTTTAGCTTGCCATGTATTCATTTTCTCCTAGACTTTGGGTCTTCAGGGTTTGAATTTCATCTGCTTGTTTTCTTGGTGATTTTTTTTTCTTTTTTTTTTTTGGTTTTCTTTGGGCTTATCCTTTGCTGTTTTCTTTTCCAGGCTTGCCTGATGATAGTCATACCTTGTTTTTCTAGAGGTGGTCATTTTTTTTTCTCATTTTCTGTGTTTAGCATCTTCATCATTCCCAGAAACAAATGCTTGCTTACATTCAGGCTCCTGACCATCCAAAATCCGATTCAGACTGGAATACATAGAGACTGAAAGTCTTTCAAAAGTGTTTAACACACACAGCTATTACAAATGCATGCACAGTCTCTTCCTGGAATGACACGACACTTCAGTTGGAGCCAGGACAATAGAATGTGCAAGGTAAGACAGTGTCATGTTCACAGCACTGGAAAATTGCTATTGAGTACTAAAAGTGCTCTCAAACCCAGCCGTCAGGATACTGTGCCAGACTCGGGGGAATTCAGGCTGCTTGCCTTCTGGGGGTGGCTGGGAACTGTCCCAAGCCCTGGCACAAAGCAGGAGGCACTGAAAAGCTGCTCTAACTCACACCTGAGCGCCCACCACTCCGCCAGCCTGCTCCAGCAGCAGGGACTGGCAGGGCTCGGGAGCGCTTTGGCTGCAGACCTTTCCATCTCCACACACCTCCCACAGCAAGGATAGACAGCAGAATAAGAACCTTGATTCTTTGCCACAGGAAGTCCCTTTCCTCTGAAGAACCCTCCTGGGACTGCATCTATGGCATTTTGATTGCTTTTGGCAACTGCAGGAGGTGGAAGGACATGGCTAAAACATGCCAACAGCAAGCGAATTCACAGCCTTCTACTCGGGGCTGCCATTTCACAGAAAAGCAAGACTTAAACCAACACTTCTAAAGTACACAAGAAAGTAATTTTAAATATTTATTTCCTACTTTATTTTGGACATAATAGTTGAAAAGTTTTACAATCTCGCTGAGCAAAAGTTTTTAATTTCTTTTGAAAGAGTCGGATTTGAAAATAGGGAGGATTTTATTTTTTATCATTAACTGCATGATGATTTCAAATGTATCTGTCTTGGGGTGACCTTATGATGTGTATCCCCTATCACCGCTCTATGCCCAGACATGATTCCTGTGCCTTTCTGTGTCTTTAAAAATGGGTGCAAGAGAAAGAAAAAAAAAGTCAGATGAACTTTTCAAAACAGTTTTTGTGTTCAAGGACATGGGGAAGATAGCTGCTGCTGCTGCTGCTGCAGAGCAGAGGAAAACACCTTCCTGGTTTTTTTCACAGCTCTTGGCTCCTTTTCTCGGAGGAGAGAGACGGAGAGTTAAACTCCTTTGTTTCTCTGGGACTTTGGTTTTTTCTTCTTCTCTTCTGTTCAGAACAGAAGAACATCAGAACCTCACTGGGAGGCCTCACACCTCGGCCCGGAGGGGCCCAAGCTGACCCAGCTCCGAAGAGGAGAGAGAGAGAGGGAGAGAGAGACCACACCCACGGAAAGGACTCTAAAATCTTCCCAGATTTTCTCTCCACAGTGAGAGGTTTTATTATTTAGCATTATTTTTTTCCCATGTGTTTGTTTAATAAATAGGGTTTTTTTTCCTTTTTCACTTTCCTTCGAGGAATTTTTTCGCGAACCTGGTGGGGGAGGGGTGGCTGTAACCTGCCTTCTACAGAGGAGACGTTCCTCCCAGAGCGTTCCTCCGAATTTTGTCTCAAACTGGAACAGTACCATAAACACCACCTATTTGCTTTTGGCTATTCACAAAGTGGTTAAGTTAGCAACAATATTTGAAAGACCTATTAGCACTTCAGAAGTTAAGGTTAGACTTTAAGACGGGCTGTTTCCAAATGAGCCACTATGACTAATTGGTGCAGTTTTCCTTTCTTCCATGAGAATAAAGGTTTTCAGAGTACAAATATTCAGTTGGGTTGCAAAGGAAACTGTAATGGGGAACAAGCGCCTCCCTCATTCTCTGACAAGATACAATCAGCAAATCCCCATCCTCTGCTTGAAGGGGTTGGAACCTGTGCCTCCTACCACCAAAGGAAAGACTCAGACTACCAGGCCACGTAAAATTTGAAAAGTGGCACTTTGATTAACTTTATGCTATCAACTGTTCCACTTTCCATGAGGAGTGTAGTATGGAGAGAAAGAGTGGATAAACACGAGCAGTGATCCCGGTGATCTCAGTAGTCAGCTAGGGAGGAGCTGACCCAGCAGGAGCTTGTTTCAATGAATGCATAATGCTAAGTACATAGTGGAGTGCAGGCAGAAACCCACTTCATACTTCTCCCAGAGAGACCCCCAAGTCATTAGGCTGTGGTTGTATTTTTTCCACTCCAGCCCAATAAATTATTAACTACTTAAAGCAGAGCGAAAACCTTCAAGCTGGTGTGACTCATGAATCTGGCACTGCAGAGCAGCAGACAGCTACAGCAGTCAGCTGCAAAATTGGAGGAGATGCTCTGACTCTGGGGGAAGTGAATAAAAGGTTTCATGACCATTTCTTACTTTTGCACCAGCGTTTCATCGAGTGTTTTCCTCCACTCTTTCTCATACCAGAAGAAAATCAGCCTAGAGATAGATGCTCTCCTGCAGTACAATTTGGTAACTTTGCTTCTGAAAGGAGCAGGGTTTCAGCCATATCCCCCAGTCCAGCACTTCTTGCTGGTTAACTCGAGCTTTTAAAGCACTGACTCTCTGTGCACCCAGCTCCCCTTCTGCATTACACAGAGGCCCTTGACACTCAGGACAGCGCAGCTGAGTACATCAGGCAACAAAGCACTTCAAAGCTGCAGTGTTGGTTGAGCACTGCCACCCACACCCACCAAGATGAACAAAGTGGATTTAAAAGCTATAAAGGATATGGCTGCGCTCTGCCTGTCTGTGTAACAACATCAGTAATGATTCCCCTCCTCCTTTTCACCACGTGTTTCAAAGATCACGTTGGGCAATCTGAAAGGCTTGTGGCAAGCCATGGAATATCACGCTGCCTGCCTGCCTCTGTTAGTCGAGCCATAAAAGCGCTCAGAAAAAGAAACTCTTTATATTTTTGTGCAGGATACAGGCTACAAGTCTGACTTTAATATCATTCTCCAAGGTTTCACGTAAGATCTTTTGAACTTTCAGCAGGTGCTTTGTATAATCTCATATTGCTAATGATTTTAGACAGCAACAAACAGCCAACTGTGCCTGACTCAGCAGTCTCTCACTTTCTATATGTATCACCCAGATGAAAAATGCAGCATTTCCCTGCTGGCTGCTCCTTTGAAATTTGCCTCGTGCCTTCAAATAAACAGGGAGATCAGGGCATTTACAAGGGGCAGGGGGGAAAAACAACAAGATCTTTTACTTGGAAGCTGTCACATTGATGTCTCTCAAACATCTGCCTGCAAACAAAAAAATTAAAGCCTTCCTAAACCAAACCAGAAATGTATGGCTGACAGAAACGTAGGTCACAGTTCTGCAGTCAGGTAGCTTGTGTGAACTGGAAGAGTGTTGGTAAAAGGTTTCAGTACGATTATTTATCTACTCGGAGAGGTCGTGTGACTAATCAGAACTGAATTCCAACTTAACTGGTCAGGGCAAAACAGGTCCAAAATGCAGCAACAAACCATCTAAAATTCATACGACACTGGCCTACACAAAATATGTGTTTGATGAATTGAGGTGCTGGAGTTTCACTCTGAAAAGGCAAGTCTTTACCTCACAGATAAGTTTTCTGAGATGCCTACTTTGCACCTGAATCTTCTGAGACACATGAAACAGATCATAGCACAATGTATCATGGGAGTACTGCTCTTCATCTCTCCAAAGCAACAAAGAAGCAGCTCCAAAGACTGGTTGATTCCATAAGAAACTCAAAAAGGCTGTGGATGAATTCTTTTGGGTTTGTTTTTGTCTATGTCCCTAGAGAAGGAGAACTGAAGAATTGAATGAGAATTCTGTGTTGAAGGAATTATAGAAAGTATGAGCTAAACCCAAGATGAATCTTTTTTAACCACAGGCAGTAGAGGCAATTAGCCTCAGAGAGGCAATTAGCTTTAGCATAATTTCACAGAAAAGTGAGAAGAAAAAAAATCAGTAGAGCCTGGAACTTACAGTTAACTTTCCTTCCATCCTTTAAAACAGAAAAACTGGTGAGGAAAAGCCTCGCCCTTGCTTTCTCTTGGAGCAACCATTGATTCCTCAGAAAATTTAGAATTATTTTTGTTTACCTGTTTTAAACAAGACCCTCTGGTTTGTTGCTTCATGATGTCTTCTCCAGATCTTTCCTCTTCATTGTTCTGATTTTGAAAGCACCTCACAAAGTGTCTGCGTGTCCCAGACCAGTTATGCCAAGAGATTCTACAGCTCTGTGGTAATTCAGTGGAGTTCACATTCATCTCTGTAGTTCTCAGCTACCTTTGCCTTCAGGGGTGGATCATAACATCTTGTCAGATCAGAAAAAAATAGAAAACCTAATAAATTTAAAATAAAGTCGTTCAAACAGCAAAAATGTGTGGAGTACAAAAAGCCTTTCAGCCCAAAGTAACTTGCTAAGTGAGGACTAAAAGGGCGATGCACATTTGGAGTAGTCTCCTCAATGCAGGGGAAATGAATACATCAGAAAATTAGAGAAAAAAAATGGAGTAAATACAGGTAGAAATGTTTATTAACAAAGCAATTTTCTTTTTTGGACAGGAAGAGACTCCTAGAGACCTGTGTGAGACCAAGGAAAAACAGGGCATGTTGAGTCAGAGAGTGCCCAGGGCGAGCAGGACTGAGCTGCTCCCTTCCCAAAGTCATTTCACACATCTGCTCTCAAAGGCAGTTCTCTAACCAGCTTTGTGCATCAGCCCTCAGCTATGGAATCTAAGGGCAGTCATAATCTTCTGTGGTGGTTTGGATAAAAGATTGCTTTCAGGTGCATTTTACACTTTTCATATCCCTGCTTTATGCCTTCCTTTTGCAACAGCCCTTTCGGCTTTGTAGCCAGGAGCTTATCTCTTGTTTTTATCTTACCTGTGGTTTCCAGCAGACTGATGTCAGTCTGACAGTCTCAAGACACAAGGCTTTTATGAAAATGACAAAATCCTAATAAACTGATGGCGCTGACAAACCCTTTCGATAGTCTTCAGTGAAAGCTACACTGGGCAATTCCAGAAACCAGGTTAGTCCTCCTGCTAGCTTGAAGAAGTCCCTTGGAGAGTGGAACTGCAAGCTATTAAATAAAACCAATTTACGGATTTTCTTCAGTACCCTTTGACAAAGCTCAGACAGTGTGTGTGTGGAGGGGAGGTATTGCTATACTTATTGAGTTGCAGGCCTTTTTTCTGGGTGTTCATTAATATTTTTAATGTCTTGAGATTTTCAGTTCTTCAGAGCTTCAGTGGAAGACAAAGGGCTACAGCAGAGGCGTGCCAAGGAGTATTTGGGGTATTTGGATTTGGACAGCAGCAGGCTTTAAGGCCAGCAGCAATTATGGCATAATAGGTGGGATTCTGGAGCTTGGATCAGCAGTTGTACAACAGATTAAAATCAGACATAACTTGCAATTGCAAGGTTTCCAATAAGATACCTGCAGTACTTCAGTCTTATAATTTATCAGTTCCTATTCAACCACCTTGAACTCTGTGACAGTATTACACCTTAACGTTGAGACACTCTGAATCTTAACATTCAGAAATCGTATCTGGGAAAGGAATACCTCCTGCATTCCTTAAGCATTGTTAGAACAGAGTGCATTACATGTCCTTCCACTTCCCAGTTTGATGTCTCCAGTGTTAGGAATTTTTAAGAGGCTCTCAGCTTCAGCCTGTGTGCCCCTGCCAGCCCATGATCCTCCAGCTCTCTCTGAGGCATAAACCACAGATGCTTCACATCCCCTGAATGCAAATGACTCATTTTCTGGTGGTTCTGATGGATACTAAAACATCCCCTTGGTGTCTTGTCCCATTCTTTTGGATGGGATTTTAGGCTTTTTTAAAAACAAAATAAAACACACCCAAGCTTCAGGCTCCCCAGAAGAGGCTCGTAAATCTGCCATGGAAACTATTACCTGATAGATAGTTTAGAACAATATTTTACTACAACTATCCTATCTATTGATTTTCCTTCTAGTTTATCTTTGTGAACAGAAATGTTAATGATTTCTGTTCAGTAGATTTTACCTATTTTTCTATTTATGAACACACACAGTTCCTCCACTTCATTACTTACAGGACTCTTGAGAGTGTTTCTCCTGTAAGTAGATCATCTATTTGCTATGAACTGTAAATTCAGAGTGTATAATCACTAAGTACTCTGTGAAGCTGAGTGGTGTTATTTCTTTCCTGAATGAGCCATTCAGAAACACGTGCATTTAAAACAGTGAAATCTACTTTGAAACAAATTTTTAAAATAAAAGAAAAAAAAAAAGAAAAGAAAAATAATTACTATTTAGTGAAAACCTTCAGAACCCAGCAATTTGTCACACGTATGCTTGACAACCATGTGGCAAAAGGTAACCATGAAAAGGTGGAAAGTGCAATGTTGCTGGATTTTTATTTTCAGCTTAAAATTAATGTTATCACTCTTCCTACTGCTGTTGTAAAGTAATGTAACTGCCTAAAGATTCATTCATGGTTTTCTGACACTTCTTCTAAAGGAAAGCATCCATTGAAAATGTCTACAAAAATACCTAAACATGAAGGGGTATAAACCCCAAGATTAAAGTGAGGAATCCCACAAATGTCTGAAGTACAAGCAGTCAGAACAAAGCATTTGCATACATCTTTTTGAGGGTGATTTTCACTGCTAATTAATGTAATCTGACAAAACTAGAGGCACAGACACTTGATAAGATGTTCTTACAACAGAGTATGTAGAAACTGCTGTGCCCCTTCCTGTCTTACATACAAAACTGCAACAAGATGCTCGAGTCACTGAGAAAAACAGACAGATTTTTGCTCATAGAACCCCTGTTAATGCACTGGCTTGAAGTATATACTGCTTATGGAGAAAGCTGATTCATTTCTCAGGCCCTGTGGCCTGGCTAATTTTGTAGGTTCAAATTTTTTGAGATGTGAGCCATGAAGCAGCTCCTTGTTTGTGTCCGTTCAAATGTTTTCCATCTGATGATTATTTTCACTTAAATGAATGAAACAACCAGCACACGTCATTAGAAGGCCTGAAAGACACAAGCTCTGAAAGGATCAAGATCCCTTCTAAATCATCAGTGGGGGAAGTTCAACTGCTTTCAGTGCAGCCTAAGTCCCAGCTGTATAACCAGGAGCAGATCCTCAGCTGGTGCAGAGCATCACAGGATGGCTGAAGATGCTTTCCACCAGCCAAGCATCTGCTGCCAGCAGTTTTCTAGAGCTGCCCACACTTCTGTGTGCATCAATTGAGCAGTGGTGGATGTACTCCTTATGTTGCAGCTTCCACTCGGAGCAGGGATGACACAAAACCAGTCATCTCCAGAGTACAGATGTGGAAAGCCCTGCAGTGCTCACGGCTGAGAGAGGACTGGCTGGGCTGAGGACCCCCGAGGCACTTTGCATAGCAAAGTCCTCCTGCAAAATGCAGAAAAGGATAAATGCTAACTCTTTGATTGCTGGTGCCAGGAGGAACAGAACGCGGGAAAGCCAGTATCAAATGCAGCATCTTTTCTCTAACACCTTGTCTGCCATCACTGAGAGCAGGAAAAAGAATGACCAGCAGTCTCCAGGAAGAAATTACGCATTTTCAATTAGTGCTTATTGAACTTGAGAGCACCTCCTGAAATGCTCTCTACAAATCTCCCCATTCCAAAGTAAACATAGTAACTTAACTCTACTCAAATCTGTCTTTGATAAGAGAAGAAAAACTACATTATTCATATTTGAAGTCAAGGAAAGATTTCTCCAAGGATAGTGGAGAAATTAAACATCAATTATGCTTACTCTTGCTGTGCCTTAGAGTAAGCACACCCATTTCTTTCACTTCTGCTGAGAGGCAATCAATAAAGCAAACAATATATATTGCTAGAAAAAGAACAGAGGAATAAAAACAGAGAACATCATTCTGTCTCTGTGTATATACCCAGAGAATGCTAGTATTTTGAATAATTCAGGCAGTTCTGGCTCCTGTTTCCAGAAGTCTATAGCAGAACTGGAAAATTTTCATTAAAAGAGCAACAAGAACGGGGTAAACACGGGACAACTTCCACATAAGGGATGAATAAATAGGCTGTGGTCTACAACCTGAAACAGAGAGATGTCTAAGGGGAGTTCTGATGGTGGTCTATAAAATTATGTGTGTTATACAAAACCAAAAGGAACCAGCAGTTCCCCATCCTACCCACTGCAGACCATCAGCAAAGCTCTCAGGTTTAAACTCCATATTAAACAATATCTGCTAGCATGTTACCTCCCTCCAGTATCCTTCTGCAATATTTGGGGAAAATTCCCTTGAAAATCTGTTTTCTACATAAGAGAATGCAAATGTATGTGCATGATAGCACATTCCAGGTGTAATTTCCACATACGAGTTCTAACTAATTCTGTCACTCTCTTCGGGGTCACTGTTAAGCACTGTAAACCAGTGAGGTATTTTAAATGTTAGGAATGGTCCTTTCCAAATGGACCAGTCCTCTTCCCACCAAGGCAATGAGGAGTATCACGGCAGGGCCAGTTTCATTCTGGCACAAAGCCCCCGTGTGAACAGCAGTGACTCCTCTTGGAGCTGCAAGCAGTGATGGGAGTGAGCCAGCAGCACCACAGTAAACAGCCATCCTACCCAACAGCAGCAGATTATCCCAACGTCTGTACCCTTGGGAAAGCTGCTAGAGCAGCTGAGGACTCCGGGCTGGATCCTCTGCTTCTGTGATTTGGGGTAGTTTGATTTACTCACTGAAGTGACTCTGATTCACACCCTTCCTTGGGTGTCCCATTGCTGCTTATTCAAGGGCAAAAACAATGCAGTGCTTTGGGGAGAAAAATAATTAGTATAAAATATAAACACTATCTTTTGATAACAGTTTTTTAAATCTTTTTTCACCTGAAATTCCCATAGTTAAGATTCCCATTATTGTGATTTGCTGTCTCAAGAAAAAAAAGCATTGCTTTTGTATAAGCAATTAGTACAGTATGAACTGGAAACTTAGGCAGCTTTATGCTGAAAATATTTTCTCTCAGGTGTGTCACATTTACTATGAGTTTTAATTCCATAGCAGAAACATTAGTTAATTAAAAAAAAAAAATACTTGCAAATACTGTAACAAAATTCGGAAAGTGGTTGAGCAATCAAATTGGAAACTGGTTGAGCAATCAAATTGTCTCAGGAAGAGAAAAATATCTGTGAAGAAAATATTGTATTTACCTACCGATGTTGAAAAAGCCATAATTTTAAAAGGAGAAAAGTTAAAATAGCATGATATTTTTCATTAAGTGGTCTAAAAATTTTTCTTGGCACTCTGCTAAACACAAAGGGTATTTTGCTTTATCAGTAAGTAATGGTATTTACTTTTACCTTTTCTGACAAAATAGGCGCCTTTGAACTTAGACGGCTTCACAACGTCCACTATCAACATATTATTCTCTTTGCTATAAATGACCCAGAGGACTGCTTTTCCACCAGACCTGCACCTTCTCTCAAGTTAACTGGGAAAGAAGAAAGTAAATCAGCTATGACATGCAGCAACCTCATTACAGAACCACACTGAGGCCTGGGATTACCTTAAATGTTTACAACAAATACTGTTCTTATCCTGAGCTGGTTTTTAATATGTAGGTACCTCCTGAGAAGCTTGTTCACATCCACGTCTGGACAGGAACATTTGCTGGTGCTCAATGTCCAGGATTTTTACAATCTCACTTTTGCACTCTAAACATGATGGTGATAAAGATTGGGTTTTGCTCCAAAGAACTTACATTGTACGTACGTACCAGGCAAGGGTAAATTTTATTTGAACGTGAAAGGAACAGTGCTATATCAGTCGAAAAATTACAGCTATTTTGTACTTCTTTGCCAAAATCCTTTCAGTGAAGAATTGGCTCATGAAGAAACCAGTTATTTAAGCAAAGCTGCTCTTGGTCTGTTCGCATCTGCTTCGAGAGGAATCTGAAGAATCCTTCCAGCTTGTGTCACTTACTGGAAATACCACACTGGAGCAGCCACTTCTCTCCTGCCTACGCTTCCAAAAGCCTTCCCGTGGTGACGTGTGGAGAGGCAGAGAGGGATGGTGGAGCCAGTCCATCTCTCTGATGCCAACTAGACATCTGCAGCTCAGTTCTTCTGACTGCTTTCCACAGCCTGAGTGGGACAGAGTGCCCAGGGCGGAGGAAAAAAAAAGCTATTCCAATATGTGAAAACTTATTCTAAATGTTATTAACACTTCTGCAGTTACTTGTGTTCATTTTCTCCTTGTTTAAAAAACACAGTATGAGAATCTCCCATTCCTGCAGATGGTAGAAATACACAGAAAACAAAAAAGAGAGGCTCATATATTGATAACACTCCTCCCTTCAGCATTGAGTGTAAAGAGGCCTTGCACTTTGTGGCTCCAGAGCCAGGGGTGAGACCCCTGGATCCCCAGGTGCCTTTTCATCTGGGAGCACGATTGCTTTATCATGCAACAACAAAGATTGCCATCAGTGCTAACAAAGCAATATGTATAATCCTTCTCCTTAAAACTCAATATTTCATGAAGAAACCATTTCTTCAGATTTACAATAAAGCAAAATGGTATAAAGAAGGCTGTAGAAAAGAGGGGTAGGAAAAAATCACTCATCCCTGTTCAAAGAGGCCTTATGTTCACGAGACTGGAAGACTGTGCATCCTGCACTGTAATCATAAGGGAGGGAAGATCCTTGAGGAAGAAATGAACTTAATCTTCATTTAAAAACAAAACCCACTTCCAATACCTTTGTGGATTGATAACAAGCACACAACAAGAGTCTCATCGGGACATTACTTGGCATAATTTAGCTCTCCTATGTCTTGGTCTACTGAAAGATAAAACCCTATTTAGATCCCAGTTGAGACAAATGGGTTTAGTCACAAAGTTTGCCACCACTTTCACTGTTGTTGTTCTCCCAGATTTAAAATTAAGCCTCAAACGTTGATGTTTCCTATGAAGCGTAGTGAAATTTCAGTTTACAATTTTCTCCAGTCACAATAAATGTAGATTGACTGAACAATATTAATACTAGCTTAAAAAGAATAAATTTTCAAAGCTACTAAAAATCACTGAGGCGTTCACAAATGCTTGAGTGAAGTATTTTCATACACACCTGAATGGTTGAAGATTAAAGATCTCTATAGGCCAAAGAGAAAATAAAAGGATAAAAAAATACAAAAATCAGTTTTTAAATACATGTAAAAATGAAACACATTAATTTTTCTGTCTTTGAGCATTCAAAAATCAAAGATATCTTATTTAAGAAACAAAAAGAAAAAAGTTGCTCTTTACTAAGGGAAAAGAAACATTCCACTTTGAGGTTAGATTAAACAGATTGATCAAATCTGAAAGCTTTCTTTTTTTCTTTTTTTCATAGCTAGAAAGCTCCGTCAATGTTTTTTTCCCCTAAGTATATTACCCACCAGATTCTCCCTTCACCTTCTTTTCTAGTAGAGCTAGTAAAATAATAGAAAATATCAAGTATTTTTCTGGGACTTCTTGCACTGTCACTGCTTAAATCTGTTTTAAAATCTGTCTATTCTTTGGTGCATTATTATTTGCATTTGCATTATTTTTAATGTTTGAAAAATCAGGGTTTCATGAAATGTTACGTAAGTTGTATTTTCAGCACAGTATGAAGCTTGCAGTAAAATATTTTGGCACAGCTGATCTTGATGAATTAATTCAATTAATTAGCTTCATGAATCAGCTGGACCTACAATTTCTGTCTCTAATCAGGCAGTTAACCTGCGAGACAGACAGAATAATTTGAGCGTTCTTAACTCTGAATTGATGTCACATCTCCAACGGCAGCCAAACAAGGCTGTATTAAGCAGAGGTGTTAAACTCATTAATAGCGAAATATTGCTAGGGAAGTGAGGATGCAGAATCTTCTTTTAGTTCTCAGCACCATGCAAGGCTAAGTATGAGATACTTTGCCAGTGTGGTTTCAAAGGGGCAGACTCAGAGCTCACAGTAAACCAGGCTGGCAGAGTGCATCAGACCCTCAGGAGACCGCCTGGGAAGAGGCTGCTCCAGGGCCTTCCAGGGCCTGAGTCAAAAGCAATGATGTTACCTGAGCTCCTCCTTTCTTATATGATATATGTGAAGGAGAAGGTGGATGTGAGAAGGACTGGTTATGCCATACCCCTCAAATATGGCATTTTATTTCCTTCCTAAAATGGGAAGGAGGGAAATGTGATATTGATGAGCTGCAAAACAAGTGACTCAAACAAAGCAAATTTAACTGAAGAAAAAAACTAAACCCCCCCAGTAAGCAAGATATTTTACTGCCTAAAGATCTTTCCTAGATTTGGTCTGTGGTTCATGTGAGCATCTGCCTATCCCAGGCTAATCCACTCCCAACACTGGATGTTTGGGAATGGGGAAGAACTGGACCGCCAGGCGCAGCCCTAATAACTGAGGTAACTGGACACAAGAATGATAACGGTCAAGGACTGCCCACAAACATACTTAGCCTAACAAAAGTACTCACTAGAAGTTTCTTTCTCCTTCTCAGACACCAGATAATGATAATAATTGCAGAGGTACAAAAATAAACTTGAGATGCTTTTCATCCGACAGGAGATCATAATTTTCAGGCTTTGGGCACACAATAAACAAATAGTGGCAGGACAAACGTTGTCAGATCTGTCACTTCTTCTGGAGAGAGAGGAATCATCCGGTGTGGGGGAAAAAAATAAAGCTGTCAGAGATGGGTCTGTGCAGCAGGAAATTCTGCTGCACAGGTTTGTCAACAGCCCTGATAGTCCCGTTTCCTGGGCAAATCACTGAGCAATATTAACAGCAACCCAAGAGGTAGCACGCAACGGTGTCATTCCACCAGATGTAAGATCTTCTGCCAAGATAAAGTTTCAGGGAAGTGATATAAACAAAATGAAGGATGGTTGTGATAACATCCACAATGTATAAATAAAGAGACTTCCCTTTTCCTTCTTGATATGAAGGGACAAGTCTTCATCTCATAGGAACTGACATGGTTCTACTGTCTACTCTAAAGCCACAGCAGCAGAGCAGAAATTCACATAAACAATCTTCCAACAGAAGCACCTAACCATCAAATGGGCCTGTGAGGCTCAAATCTTCATTCTGGCCCTAGCAGCATCTTTTGCACACAACTAAGCAGTGACTTGGGTGGGAAAACAGTTTATTCTGACACCCTGTTTATTTGACAACATGTTCTGTCTTAGTCCAGGTCATGAGATTTCTGTGTATGAAAGACCAGATGGTACATCTAGAAATTGCTCTCTATAAGAATTTTCCTCCTCCAGAGAAAGGAAGAAAGAGAGATTACATCACCTCTCCTGTATCCCAAACCCCAGAACAGCTTGATTGGTTTAGCTTCTGTTTCCTGATTGGATAGACAATATGCAATATAAGTTTTTAGTAGCAAATAACTGTAGGAAGCAATTAAAGCAGAATAATTTATACATTTGTCCAGAGAACGGAAAGGCTGACAAACAGACTTTCGGCTTTATGGGCATAACACCATTAAGAAACCACAGGGAAAAAAAGGTTGCTCTCATTGTGAGGACAGCCCACAGATCTGCCAGCTGAAGCTCTGCCTTGGTATCCAGAAACACTAATAAATTCTGCTGGTCAGTACCACACTCACACCCAAGTATGTCGACAGTGTTTAATTGTGGTCCACAGAGTGCAAGTAAATGAACAAACTCCTCTTTTAGAAAAATCTCACAGCTTAGCTGCAAAGATAACCAATTTTGCAAATACTATCTGGTGAGCACTTTAGGCGCTGAATTGAAAAACAACATGTAATTAAGGACTTGCCTCGAAACACTATGGCCACATGCAGAGATTTAAAAAACACTAGCATGCTCAAAAATAAGGATGCAAAAGCTGAACTCACCCACCAAATTGACTGAAACCACCACTGTGAGAACACAGCTGGGGCAGGAAGAAAATTACATGAGGTCGTCTCACATCTGCCATATGGTTCAGGTCCACTAGCCGGGCAGGCTTCCTTGCACAGCCAGACACAGACTCACAGAAGCTGGCTGGACATGACAGAAAACTGAGGAGCTGCTTCCCTAGTACTCAGCAGGCATGGATTCAGGGCTTTGCAGAGCCATCAGCTGGAACCATCTGTGACTGTCCTACTACTTTCAATTTCTGCAGGAAGCGAGCCTTAGAGAGTCAGGAAGGGAAAAACTCTCATACAGTCTCAGCTATTAGAGCTGCACCAGCACAGAAAATTACTTCCTACCCTCTGAAGTTGCCTGCTTGGTTGTGAACACCCCATATTCATACCAAATCGTGTAATTCCCCATTCTTGGGCTCCTCTACCTCTCCTAGCTAATATAAGCACTAATGGCTAAGCTATTTGAAAGCACCTACACTATTTAGGAGCCTAAACCTGTTGTTTTTGTTGTCAGCCAAATACACAGCACAATATCACAGGTAATCTCACAAAACAGGAGTTCCTTCGCTGTCTCCAATCATATGTAATGTGCAATAATATTTCAGTAAACCTCAAATGATTTTTTTAAATGTGAAATTCCATAGATGTCAGTGAAGTTTCACCAAGATGGATTCCAGCCACTCCATGGAGATGAAAAAAACAAGGCAGTAATATAAAGGCCATCAAAATCCGAAGGTATCCTGCCAGTAAACTAGATGAGTAAGGGTGAAAAAAACTTCACCAGAAACCTTAGGCTAGCCTCATTATTAGGCAGCTTCATTTTGATCTGTAGAACAAAACACTATTCTAGTGCATAGAAAAAAAAAATGACATAGTTCTTTTCTGCAATTTATGAGTTTATAAAAGAGCTCCATTCCGGGACTTGGTTGGCTCCAAGGGCACAGCATTGATTTGCTTACAGTATGAGGAGAGTGTGCCTCAGGTAAACCCTTCTTGTCTATCATACAAAGGCTTGCATATAGATCTTTTGCAGACTCATTCTTAATAGATAAGAACACACAAACAGTTCTGGAACTGGAGGTAAGTCAAAAGGAATTTCATTCCCACAGCAATCCACACAAGTTGTTAGAAGAGACAGATGCTACTTCAAAAAAATTTATTCTACACAGTCTGGCAGACATGAGTTTGAACTAATAACTGGTTAGCACCAGAGGAAAAGAACACACACACAAACAAAAAAAATAGAAAAAAAAAAAGGAAAAAAACCAGGTTTTTGACTGTAATTTTGTTGCCTTCTCAAAACTTGAGAAAAAGCTTTTGAGATACTGCTCACCATTTCACAGGGCCTGAAATGGTAAGCATGCACTGAAACATCACAAGATTATAAAAAAAAGATATATTCCATTTATCTTAATAGAAAAGGTTTTTATTGTAGCAAAATGAAGGGACCTGCATTCAACATAATCAATTTTGAAATTGGAAGCTGAGAGGTAGCACCACAGAGGGAAGAAGGCGCATGAGGCGTTAAGGACGTGACACCTATTAATTAAAACCTTACCTGAGTAACCAGTGCAGTATTAAGACCTCATTAGCTTCGTTCAGGTAGACAATCAACATGACAGGGCCATAGGAATCGCTTTCCTTCTTGGCACTTTAAAGTGTAAGGCAAACATAGTTTAATAAAAGTGTAATGGTCACTGGCCAAAGAGTTTAGCTTAAACCTCTTGGTATATCTGAAGCCTAACACTGCGTGTAGCCAGTTAAATTCATTATTTCAAGATTTATGCCCATCCATCAGGATTAGAGCCATTTTTTTTTCCCTGCTTGAACAGAAAGCTTCCACCCCTGTAGCAGCAGATCAGCCCTTCTACCCCCTAAACACCCTAAGAAAACTGGTTAATCTGCCAGTAGCTGGACACATTATTTCCTCTTTTTCTTCATACACTATCAGATGGTGAATGTGGAACAAAAGCCTTTCTTTCCTCAAGTGTTAACATTTTTATGTTATGAGGCACTTGGGGGGCTTGAGGCCTTTTCAATTCCATTTTCTTTTCTGATGATATTTAAAGTGATGATTGATTAAACATCACTTCTTTTTACAGGTGTCAGCGAGGTGGAGTGTCAGGGAATGGCAAGAACAATGTATGGGAAAAAAGCTTCTCAGAAAACCCACAAAGAAGTACCAGGACAAGGTGCTTTATACTACAGGCAAAAGAAAGTGAAACTGTACCAACTGGAGTATAATTCAACATTTTCTATTGACTGAGTAGCACAAATATGTACTTCATTTTGCTATTTATAAATAGCTTTCATAATTGCAGACCTTGACGTACCTATCAAAGGTCATACAATAACTAAAAGTTCCTAAACTTAGACATTGCCTCCTTTTTTATACTTAATGCCTCCTCCTTTTATACTTAACTTTCCTACATTAGCTGCTTTATGGCCCAAAATATCTAAGAAAAGACAGAAAGAATACAGAAAAAGAAGACAGAAGGAACATAAAACCCAGAAAACAGTGATGAGCAGCATTCCTAACAAGTAGCTCAATTTCTGTTCACAAACCTGACTAAAGTGTTGAGCTGAAGAGTATTCAGATTTAAAAGTTTGAATGGCAGGTTGATGGCACATGGTGGTATTAGGAAGAAAAATGTTGCATAATGTCATTGCACCAAACCTCAAACTGACTGAAAAAAAAATATCCTGTGACGATACTAAAATATTGCAAATGAACGTCATCGGTGCTTTTTTTAACCACAATATCAGCTAATAATTTTCTCTTTCCCAAACTGCAAAAATAGGAAGACCGATATCAAAGAAGCACATTTTTCTCCTCACAGTCATGAACGAGAAAGAAAAAGTCATTCACACTGGATTTGACCTGGAACCAGCTTGTGCTGTTCTCAAACACACCATATAAAAATCCTTGTTTTCAAGGGAGAAATATGCCAAAACTTGGAACAGAGAAAGTCCATTTTGTACCTTTCGAGGCTATGCACTTTGGCATATTTCATGTACTTACAGTGTTGTTGCTCACACTGGAAAACACATGTGGATCTTTTGGAGGATTCGCAGCTGCAGTAATATCAATGATGTTTTTATAATTCATAAATGTTCCTGGGAATTTAACCCAAGTACTCCCACATTTTTCCCACTAATTGTACAGAAGACAGCTCTTTTTTTTTTTTTTTTAGGTAAGACTTCTAAAAGTTAGCAGTTTACAAAATAGCTTTCTGTAGGTTTTCAGCTGCACGGAATAAGGGTACATCAAAAGACGGCTTCGGGCATGGAAATTCTAAGCCTAGCTTTTGCATCGTAGATAATAATGTTCTTTTTTCTGGCTGCTATATTTCAATACATGGCAGTACCTGACAGCCATAATGGTAATTGGTATCTGTGTCTTAGAATGGCCAGTTAATCTGATAAGTGCTTTTGAAAATTTCCTGGCTTGTTAGCGCTCTGACATCATAACATTTGGAGGTTAAACTACTTCTGCTTAAACTTAGATGAAATGATAGCTCTTATACAAACACATAAATATAAACCTAACCAGAGGGATAATTAAATGCCTCTGCTAATTAAATAAACACTAATTGCTTCCCACTGCCCTGGTTCTTTCATGGATGCTATTAATACAGGAGGACCTGCCCTTCTAAGAGAGGAAAGAGACACTTTTGGTAAAATTTTTTCTTTTTGCTTCTTGTCAAGAACAGATATGAAGTTCCAAACAGCAGAGTGATATGGAAAAACACAAGTCTCGATAGAAACAGCCTAAGGAACCTGTGTGAGTCACACCCTGCCCATCGCTTCTGTGACATCTAACTGGAGACCATGGAGGAAAACAGCTCAGCCCGATGAAACTGAGTCACCTGGAGGGAAAATCTGATGGGAAATTGTCACCTGCAGGTGACTCAGTGTGAGAGACTGGAAAGGTTGATGTCTCGAGACATTTTGGGGTACATGAGTGAGGGGAAGGGGGAATTTGGGCCTTGCCCTGGAGAAGCAATGCCCTGCCCCACACCCCCCATCCCTAGAGCCTGTATCCCAGGTCAGCAGTGGTGCTAATCCCTGGCACAGTAGAGGAAATGCTCCACACCCACCTCTGGAGCCCCTAACCCAGCTCCTGAGTGGCCAAATGACCAGAAGACCCACCTGGGGGAAGGGCCTGGGAAGGCCAAGGGGTATTTAAGGCCAACCGTGAGGCAATCAGATGTTCTTGACCCTACCTCCTGGAGTTTCTATCAGCTGGACAGTGCTGGAACCCAGGAGTTGGTAGCTATAGGTGTCTTTTTCTATATCTTTTCTGTCTTTCTTCTTCTTCTAGTTCCCTCTTCTTGGAATTTTTGAGTAACTTAAAGGGGCTTAGAGTTTCCAAAGTTGAACGGGCCAAGTTAATGCTTTGAGAAGTGTTTTGTGTTGATTGAATGCTGCTCTAAACCTTTTGCCAAAGTTCTCTGATTTTCTAAAGTTGACAATAAAGTCTTTTTTGTTGTTTTTACCTCTTGAGAATATCCTGTAGATATTTCCCCTGTGCATCCAACTCAGAGTACAAGAACAACCAAAAGCCTCGTCGAGCAAGTTTTTGGGGCCTTGCACTGAGCCATAGAGAGATGAGGAAGGAGATGCACAGTTCTCCAACCTGCTCTGCCCACACAGAGTGGCCATCATCACCAGGAACCAGGACAATACAGTTGTGGTACTGGTGCAGGCAGCCCATTTTTCTGTGCAAGAAGCATAAATCAGATTTTCAATCTACACTGGCTAACAATGCAAGGAAAGAGGGAAAGGCTAGGACAGTGCAAATACAGAAAAACGTGCCCGTATTTTGAGTACCACCACAAGACAACTACTGGCAAGTGCTGCATAGTGCTTTGCTTTAAAGTAGAAAACCCTTCATTTTAATTAAAATAAGTAGGTAACATTAATTGCCATCACCAAAGCAGATGGTACAGAGAATATCACACAAACATGTGGGGAACAAGTGAGTGATACGAGACCCCCGACCTACCAAAATGAAGGGAGCCCAATTAAGCTGTCTCTTGAGGTTTTCTGGCCTAAGACGGTTGCGACTGAAGCTCTACTCAAATAAGTTGGGCTTGATCCCTCCAGCTGCCTCTCACTTTGGACCTCAATATCTTGGGTCCTTTACCATCAATAAAACTCACAACCTAATCCAAGTACAAAATATAAGAATGTTATACACAACAGTCCTTAAGGTTGTTGAATAAAACAAGAAGGTGTATTTTCTGTTTGTTGTGGGAGAAAAATACAATGTAAATTCAATTTAACATTCAACAAGGGAGGAATAGAGAAGCAAAAAAAACTAGAGCATTCATATTTATAAAAGCCTGAATGTAATGTAGGAGCATTAATAAGCCCTTCTGCTTCCTTTAGCACTCACAGCAGGACATTGTTCTTTAAATGAGGAGCTCACTGCAAGGATCATAACTGTAACTAAATCCAAGGAGGTGGTCAGCTACCAGGAAAATATGGCACACATTTGCAGCGTTAAAAAAAAAAATCACCAGAAGTTTTTTGATATCATCTTATTGTCAGACAGCTGCTCTAAATTTGAAACATGCAGGCCCATACAGAAAAGGCTTTACTCAGGAATCCAGTGTAAGTAAACTCTCTAAGAAAGAAAACTATTTTTTTCTCTCTCTTTGATGCATTATAAACATCACCTGACATCACTTATTGTGATTTGCTTCTTGCTCACTCAAAATTCATCATCTCTCATTGTTCATCCTGATTTGCTCATGTCCACTTAACAATCCTCATCCAACTTTGTTCAGCTTTGTTTGTGTATTGAGCACTGGCCAGTCATTATCTGATGTTACTCATCTTCATTTGCTTGGTAATACTTCCCTGACATTCTTGTTGAAGGATTCATCAGTTCTTTGATATTTCCAATTTTTTCAATATCTCAATATCCCTATCTATAAGCACTGTAACTAACATTTGTTATTGTTCTGACACAGTTTGAAAACTGATATTCAATGCCAGTAAATCTCATGGAAAGGCCTTTCCCTCTGCTTCACAATGATGCATACCCATTTTTTTCATCTTGAGGTAAAAAGGGATATATCTACATTAATTTATTTACAGTCATAAATATGTATATAGATACACAAGTATATAAATATATATTACGCCATAATTTCCAGGATAAACAAGTATCGCTTCAATAAATAATGCATTCCCTTGACCTCCTGCCTTCAGAGTAAAGAAGATGTCAACCAGCAGTGTTGTATTTAGAAGTACAACATATTTAGCCTTTCTTAAGCTGAAGAGGAATATATTTCATAATTCATTATGCCCTTCTGCCTGAGTATTTTGTGGGTAAAAAAACCTAAATAAACAGTTAATAATAAATAGATCAGCAAATATGGCATTTCCCTTACTCTTGAATTTTCTTCAAGTGCTTCACATTTTTAACGTTAACCTCTTAGAAAATTCTCACTATTTGATCCAAAAACAACAAATAAGTTTCTCATACATTTGTAATTCCTCAGTCAAGGTGATCTGCATCTACTCAGTAAATAAAATAACCTTTTTACACCGTGCAGAGTGTAGGTCTTAGATCCAAATATTTAGTGCACATCCAAAAATAAATGGAAGAGTTCTTAATACTCTCTTCAATTATTTCTATGAATAGTCTGCAAATTAATTTGCTTGCTAGCATATCTGCAGAAGGTGACAGTAGAAGACAAATAAATAATTTATACTATGTGAATGAAGGTATTATAACTGTTTCATGAACTGCTCCAAAGAGCAGAAATCTGCCTTGCCTCGAGGCATCTGTTACAGCTGGCATCATTTAGTCTGGCCAAAGAAATGGTCAAACGCTCCGAAGGTTGCACCTCAAGGTTTCTTGTGATTATAGGTGGCTCATTGTACTGAAATGAAGGAAAACTGCAGAAGAGGGCACCATTAGGAATTTAACCTCATCTCACATGCAGGAGGTTGAAGTCCTAGGAACGAGATCAACTGCAAAACCCACTATATTTTCAGCCAAATGGCACCAACCTGTAAGCAAAGATGGGCTAAATGCAGGCCTCCCCCTTTGCATGACCTTCTGTTCCCTCCTCCTTGGGTACAGATTTCGTGCTTGCTTTTTCCTAAGCTTCAGCTTGCTGTGCTGCTCGATGAGTTCAAGCATCCCACCTCACTTTCCTGTTTTCCCCTACACACACAATTTTCACATTTCCCTTCCCACTTCCCGTTGCAGCAGGGGCCATATAAAACTCATCTTTCACTGACTATTTTGGCAGCTCTGCCTTTTATATCCCCCCTCTAGGGTATCTGTATTTCTGATCTAATGTACAATAAGTGTGTTGTAAAGCAAGTAAAATGATTTTTTCCACTTCTGGCAGGTAAACCCAGATGAAACATCACTTCAAGCCCTTTTCTTTACTTTGCATTTCCCTAGTTGTTGTCCCTAATTCTTTAAAGTCGATGGGTTTGTGGCAAATACAGACCAGCACAAACCTATGGAAGATAAATGAGATACAGTTGGGGATATTGTAGCACATTTTCAAATTTCTCATTTGAATTCAGCTCAGTCTCTTTCCTTCCAATTATGCCAACACCACATACAAACTGGCCGCATAATAGCTATTAATTCATCACAGAATTAATGTTAAAAACTATATTTTGTATGAAGCTTTTAAAAAATTATATCACTAGGATATAATTTTGTGACCCTCTCGTGCTGCCTCAGTACAACACTCCCAACATTATCAAAAGCAATGAGTGAATGTGCATTTATATTCCCCTAGGGAAGGCTGGTTTTAAATAAGAGCAGCCCTCTACCTCCTAAAAAATCAAGTTTCTTAAGCTAGCTCAAGATAGATTAAGGATGCACAAGAGTCTCCTGGAATAGCCTCCAATAACTATCTGTCTATTAGCATATATCATCTTATTCAATCCAAAGGTTTTCATAAAGGTTCGTAGATTTCAAGAACATGAAAGGAAGGTGTGGTGTGGTTTGTTTTCTTTTTAAATGTGGCTAAATGCCATAGCCAGTTCTGAGCAGATTAAGTATCCACTTCTTTTAGCTCTGATCGGAAATAGGGGGAAGGTGGAGAGTATTTTTATGCCAGAAGCAGAAGTAAATTTTTCTGCCTTTTTTTTTTTTCCTTTCGTTGAATACATGGATAGATAATATGCATTATGTTCAGCCTTATCCTTCCATCTTCATTCAATTTTCTAAAATTAGCTATCCTCATCTTACTGAAATTCATGCGTTTCTTCTAGACGGGGCTTCATTATAGGTGTTTCAAGACAGTTATCAAAGAGTATAAATCTCTACTACAGCATTTGAAAGGTGATAAAGAGCCTTAGGAAATAAATAACAAAAACTTTCTACTGGCAAGATCCGTTACCATGTGAAATAATCTTTCCTGCTAGGCAGTAGAAACCTCATTATTTGAGATGCTCAAAAGAAGCCTAGCCCAAGCACTAGAAAATACAGTACATTAAATAATCCTTCATTATGAAGAGAGGATTTGACCAGATGACCTTGAGGGATCCTCCGCTTGCCTGGTTTGTAACATGCAACAGTTTAGGAGATAAAAAAGCAATTAAAACAGGCTGAGGTAGTGTATGAAGTATTCAGATTGTGTGTGAGGATACAGCATTTATATAAATAAATATATATGCACTAGGAATGAGTCACAAAGCTCCCTGGGGAGCCTAGGTAAGCCTATGGTTAGGGCACCAGACATGCCCTAATGTAACATCAAGAACCACTGGAGACTTAAAAAGGGTTCTCAAATACTTTGCTTCCTCTATATCAACCTCCTAACATATGGGCAAATGCTATGTTTTCAATTCTGGGTTTTTTGAAGGTGTTGGAAACATGAACAAAATGGATAATTTCATGTGTATCTGTAAATTATCCTCTGGGGACTCATAGGGAACACACACAGTTTGCTAATTTGTGCAGGACAGGATGGGCGTTTAGTGCATGCAAAAAGGGTCTGAGTTTTGGTTTTCAAATTAATTTCTCAGTAATTAGACAGTATCTCTGCCTCATGTGAATTGAATCAAAGAGCTCATGCATCACAAGTGTCTCAGCGGATGAGACAATACTGTCTAAGGGGGATTTCTCTTTCTTTTTTCTTTTTTTTTTGTTTTAAATCAGTCTTATTTTAAGCAGTAAATTTTACATTTCAATTACAACACCTCTGTGCTGAGGTTTTCTTTACATTTTTAGTTAGGTACCGTAAACATAGAAATAATTTCTGGAACAACAAAAAACCCCAACCATATCCAAACGCATAGGAAAGGCCTTCCTCAAATCCAGCACAAAAACCCCATCCTGGATTGTTCCCATTTCTTCTGGTGCTTGAGCCTTTATTTTTCAAAATGCTGTCTCCGAGGAAGTGACATAGCATGGAGAGTTTCCAAAAAGCTGAGCTTCAAATGGAAGCTAACAGAGCTGCAGGTGCTGTGCACCTCCACCCACTGGGAACTTGTTAATCCAAGCTCAACTTCTTTCTAGCTCAACACCTCCCACAAGGAAATGCAAGATTCCTCCTTCCCCTTCAGTTTGGCTGCATATAAATCTCTAGCAAGGACAGTCTGCATCATCTCCCAACACTATTCCTGAACTGCTGATGTTCCAGTGAAGGTTTTTGACCCGACAATCCAGGTTTGGCATGAGTAACTCCAGCCCCTGGGATGGGGCTGGAGCAGTTCAGGTCTCCTCTGCTGTTCCAGCCAGGGCTTCTCCCAAAAGCTGCACCGTGACTTTCATCAGGTACGATTGCATTTTAGCAAATTGCATCTTATTACACCTCATTCCCTCCCTCGTCTGGAGGGCAGTTCTTTCATCTCTCAGCTGCCGTTTGGACACAGGCTTCAAGCAGTGTGAGCAGGAGCTTAGTGCCCAGAGGGCTCCTGAAATCAGAGGGGCTGCTTAACTTGCACTGCAGGGTAAGGGCACGTGTAATGAACAGCTATCCTGTAAATGCTGTTCTGTAGGAGAAAAAAGCATGTAAGGAAGGGACAACTGATTCCTTTTCACAGAAAACTGGATTTTTATTCAACCCCAGACAGGTGTCACTTTTCAGTTTTTTTCATATCTCTGGACTTGATACTGGGTAAAATTTAATATCTGCTGTCACAACGTTCACCATAGCTGGCTGAGTCAGTTCTGGTTCAAATATTTAACTTTGATTATACTTGAGGTAGGTGTTTGGTGGACAGATTCCTATTTAAATGGAATCCTTGAATTTTTTGCTGCAATTCTATTTATTCCAAAGCCAGCAGAAGGATGGGGTTGAGAGCGTCCCTATAGTGGATTTTTGCTTACAAACTGTGCTTCATTGCCCTCATCTGGCATTACCACGACTGGTGAAAGCACAGGTCAGATTTGTAGAGCAGGCTGAATTGCAGGGCACCTCCTGAGGTGTCACGGACATCAAGAGGATGTTCACATTCCACCAGCATTCCTCATCTGGCCTCCATCATCCTTCCACACTGACCAGGTATGATGAACCTGATGATCAGAGTACGTCTCTTCCAGTCCTGAAACAGGTTTTGGCCATGAGGATTGAGTTTTGACCCTGTTCCGAAAGCTGTGCTCAAGATTTTTGAGGTTTTGAGTACAGTCTTTTGTGAGAAAGAAGACAGACATGACCCATGACTTACCAGCCTGAAAATAGACTGGGAAAGAGGTTTCCTCTGTCACAAAAGCCCCACTGAATGTGGGATGCACAACTCCACACCTTCACCTCCTTCAGTCTCATGGCTGTGTTGCATTCAGACATTCACTTTGATCACTTCCCAACAGATTATAGCTTGAAAATAATAATAATAATAATAATAATAATAATAATAATAATAATAATAATAGTAATAATAATAATGNTTCTCTACAGTACATTTCTCAAGTAGAATTAGAGCACAGAATTTGGAAACCTTTCAAGTAACACATTTTGTTTGCATTTTTATGAAGGCTTTTATCGATCACATTTACTTTGGTGGCACAGTTTGCAAGTCAGGCATAAGGGTGCCGAAGAGGAAACCAAACACATTTGTAGTTTTTAGCTTGGGAAACCCTACAAAGAGCTTAGAAAAAAACCCCATCAGACTTGTCTCTGCAGCTGTAGAGATGCTGCTGGAAGTAAAAGAAAAAACAATATCTGGACTTGAGAGGGAAGAACGTGCTATCCCATCACCCACATAAGTATGTGTTAAAATTCTGTAGTTTAAACCAAAACAATAGCAAAGCAATAGCAGAATACTGAGAAGGCCCTGTGCTACACTGGAAAAAAAAGTCACAGCCATGAGAATAAAAGGTTAATGTTTAGGTTTAACATGTTGCTGCTCAGACTTTGACCACCAGCTTCCTCAATTTTCTTTTCTCCCTTGTTCAAATGCTGCTTTTGTTTTTAGAGACTTGAGCTGCTGTAGTGAACAGCAACCATCTCCTAACAACATGGCCCTCTCTGACCCCACATCAGCAGACAGCCCCCCAGCTGAATACAGCTAATGGGTATTTATTCTTTGCTACCAAGCCTCTGCCAACCAAAAGTATGTTTGAAAAATGCCTGCTCATGAAATGACACGGCAGCAAAATTACATGTTGGGCAGGAGGATGCATGCTACCTTTCCTGAAGGAGATCAGTGCGTGCTGGCTTTTAAGAGCTTTAGTTTCACATGAATTGAGCCTGATGTTGCATAAAAATTTGTAATGTTGCAATCCAAGATAAGGCAGCCTCCCACATACACCCATTCCACAGACTCAACACTTCCTAGGGAAAATTAATAAATAAATGCCATAGCCCAGGCTTTATCCAGCTCCAAAGACCAAAGATCAGTGGTCTGCTCAGAGCATCTGCAAGAGCAGTAACTGTTGAGACATTAAAATATGCTGTGTTTGCAGTGCCTACAACAACATGATGGTCATTATGAAGTTTTACAGCTCATAATCACAATAACATTTAAAGGTACAGAGCTTTTGAAAAAAAAAATTCTTCTATAAAAATGACAGCTTTATGCTGCCTATCCATAGCTATAAATTGTTTGTTCAGTTTATGAATGGCTAATTCCTGAGGAGGGTTAAGACTCAAGTTTTGGAGATCTGTGTATATTCCCTGCATTTCATGCTACCTGGTCAGTCAGCAACATCTTACAGTCTGCCCAGAACTTTCAGCTGCCTCAGGAACTGGCCGAAATCCAGCCTGTATTTCAGAAGTGCATTGATCCGTGACACACACCAGACATACTGGATCTGGAGGATTGGACCAGGCCCCTCTCACAAAAACCTCTGTTACATGAATCCTTCAGGAGGGTCACAGGGAGTCTTCAAAGCCTCACAAAACTTTTGTGGCAACGTCATTCTCATAGGAAAAAAAAAAACTCTCTTTATGAATTAATGTATTAAATTACTCAAATATTTTGTACTGGTATAAAATAACAATTCTGGCTTATGTTCTGCTGAATTACTGTTTTAGTAATTCCTGAGTTCACTGTTTTGGTGTTGCATATCTGTATTTATTAACTTAAATGTAAGAAAACAAGAAATCGAGTTTTTCTTACACCAGGCAAAATAAACCTAGGATCCTTTCCCTAAATTCAGAAAGTTCTGGACTCTTTATTATTGCCCTGCAACTCATGCAGTCCTTTTCACTAGACATTCAAGGAAAGAAAACATTTGCAAAACGTCAGAGAAATGACAGTATCCCGGGTGAGAGTTTACGTGAGGCACAGTGGACTCAAACCCACAGGTCTTATTTGCGCAGGCATCAAAACACCAGCATGCCTTTGCTGTCAGCCTCCTGTGCCAACCTGGCTGTCACCTCCTTCTCTTGTTTCTCAGCTTCTCTTTTTCCTGAGGAAATCCAAAATGTCAGGAGTTTTAATAAAAAGGCAGATATGTATTTCTCCATGTCCACCAGCTCTCCAGCCCTAACTGAGTCACAAACCCTCCCTTTAACTGCATTCTTGCACACACAAAGGCATCCTGCACAAAGTGTGAAGCAAAGCTTGTGCAGCAATTTTTTACTCTTTTACTTCTCTTCTTTGTTTTGATAGAGTGCCATGAATAATTCCCAAATGGGAAAAAAAATCCTGGTTTGTCAATACTTTTAAGTAGGAAATTAATGTTGATAACAGCAGGCTTCACAGAAGCTCACAACCTCAAAAATCTTGAAAATGTGGTGACATTTCCACCGTTCCACTTGGCTTTAGTTTGGATTGATAGGAGCTATCTGATTCTTCCTCAGAAGCTAATGAGTGCCTGTAACAGCGAGTGAAAAAGAAACATGAACTGGAAAAGAGCCGCTCTCTGGTTTCTCATCGTTGCCGTTGTCAGGGAAACAGCTTCCCCATCAATGGATGGCATGGGGTCAGACCAGCTGCTTCCTCCCAGGGCTGGCTCCCCGACATCACAAGGCTGCACTGAACAGATTAGAAATAAAACTGAATAAATGCACATCTCTCTGAAAAAGACCAGTTGAAACAAAGCTCAGCAGAGTTACGAATCTTCTAATTATGTCTTTTGAGCACGACACCACAAGAACTGTCTCTGAGAGACATCATAAATCCGAGATACCGACAAAACATGGTCATTAAAGATCCCATGCCATCTTTTCATAAGATTAAACACATTGTTAGTCTCACTGCCTTGGCTGTGCTCCAAGTTGAATAATTGCATTCTGGATAACATACCTAAATTCCCCTGCCACTTAAACATGACAAGAAAGTTTTTATCGCTTCCTTTTGTAAAGCACCAGGGGTCATTGCTGGTGCATTTTAATGGCTTTATGCCACCAAATGCCCAGGAGGAGTGACACACTCCTTCCCGGGGATGACACAAACAAACAAACTCATAATTCCATGCATAGCAAATAACACAGTCTGCTACACAAAAGTCTATTTCACATATGAACACACCAGGGTTTGCCCAAAGATGATAATAATAGAGCTAGACATGATTAATGAAAGATTAAAAAATTATGGAGACGCTGTAGGGAACATGTGCTCGCTACAATTTTTGATACACCCCGAGGATTTAGTTAGATTTCATTTCTGACATTTCTTCAGGTCTCTATATCACTCATTATTACTTGGAACATGAGTTTAGTTTCTATTTCACGACAGTGTTCCTGGAACATACATTAAATTTTTTATTAAAACCTAATTAATTTTACATTTTGCCTTGGTCATCAAGCGTGGCCAGTGATACAAGACAAGTAAATTCCCTTCCTGATCCCCGTCTGGGGGCTTAGAGACACAAAGTTAACTCCAAAATCTGGACAGCCTCCTTCTCCCATGGGAATCTCATGAGGTTTAACAAGGCCAAGTGTGAGGTGCTGCACGTGGGTTGGGGCAGCCCTTGGTATCAACAGAGCTGGGGGATGAAGAGGTCGAGAGCAGCCCTGTCCAGAAGGAGTTGGGGGCGCTGGTGGATGGGAGGCTGGACGTGAGCTAACCTCGTGTGCTGGCAGCCCAGAGAGCCAAAGGTGTCCTGGGCTGCATCCAAAGCACCATGGGCAGCAGGAGGGGATTCTGCCTCTCTCCCCTGCTCTGCTGAAGCTCCACCTGCAGAGCTGCCTCCAGCTCTGGGGTCCCAGCTCAGGGACCTGTTGGAGCGAGTCCAGAGGAGGCCACCAAGATGATTCAAGGGCTGGAGCACCTCTCTAATGAGGAAAGGCTGAGACAGTTGGGGTTGTTCGGCCTGGAGAAGAGAAGGCTTTGGGGTGACCTAAGTGTGGCCTTCCAGTGCCTGAAAAGAGCCTAGAAGGGAGCTGGAGAGGAACTTCTTACAAGAAAGATAGGCAAGAAGGAATGGCATTAAACTGACAGAAGGAAGGTTTATATTGGATATCAGGAAAAAATTCTTTACTGTGAGGGTGGTGAGGCACTGGCACAGGTTGCCCAGAGAAGTTGTGGATGCCCCATCCCTGGAAGTGTTCAGGATTAGGTTGGATGGAGACCTGAGAAACCTGGTCTAGTGAAAGGTGTCGCAGCCTATGGTAGGGGGCTCGGAACTAGATGATGTTTAGGGTCCCTTCCAACCCAAAGCAATCTGTGATTCAAGGAAAAGAAACCATGACAAAGCCAAAAATTAAAATAAATTGCTACATTTTTTACTTATTTACAGTATTTACATTTACATATCTGGTTTGCTCCTAGTGCTTAAACCACTTGAAATACAAGAACCGCTCTCTCATAAATTGTACAATATGAGTATAAGAAGTTTGTTTGTTTGCTTTCCTCCCCAGTAGACCCCCTACCCTGCTTTCATTCATCCTGGGATAAGAAACGACGGCAAAGTAGTCTAGACTTCCATAATTGTCAACAGGACCACAATCTGTCCCTGGTTCTCTCTTTCTCTACTGTGACACATTCTGTTCTTTAACTAGGCACATGATGAGATGTAATTTGAATTTACAGCATGGAAAAGAATCCCCAAGCACATTAGAAACTCATCTGCCAACTGCACACAGCGATTGTTCCTCTCATTTCTGAAACACAACCACTTCTGCTGCGAAGCAAACTGACTTTTAATGGCATTGCAACTGTTTAAGACGGAGAAGAAGATAGACACCATATCCAGTGATAATATCCAAGAGATTTTCAAGCTGATCCACACTCCTTCAGTGCCTCTCCTGGAGCTCTTCCTGATGGTCTGTGGAAAGCTGCCTCAGTGTATTGGGCAGAACTCTTCTCCAGTTGTTTTAACCAGAATCCCAGAAGGTCTTTGCAAAGTAGAGGCTGCCTCTTTTCTATTTGACCCCTGCGTGGAAATGCTGCATCCAGCCTTAGGGGCAAAAAAAAAAAAAAAAAAAAAAAAAAATTTTTAAAAAAAAGAAAAATAAAAAAAGGAAAAAAAAAAAAGAACTTTTTGCAAGATGAGAAAGTATAAAAAGGCCAAATATAATGCATGAAGGAATATTAGAGAATGGCACAAGCTGTGGGATTATTCATGTCTGACTTTCTAGAACACGTCCATTAAGCATCCATGAAATCCTCTAGTATTTTTCCCCACTTCAACAATTAACTGCAGAAAATAATTTTGAAGTCCCAGAGAAACCAATTAAAAGGTGTTCTTGAACTGAGGCTTGAGTCACAATTAAGTTTCATAAGACTTTCTCATACCGTAGACTGAGTTATTAAAAGAAAGAAAAAGAGTCACCAGAAATGACATTTTACTCCCATTTTGGCAGCGGCAAATCACTCTGGCATACGAACGGACCCCAAGATCGGTGACCACAGCAGATGCAGGATTTGCAGAAATTTTCTATAGCCAGAAGAGGCCTTTTGCACATCTCACAGTGCTTCCCTTGCTTCGGTGGCATGCAGGGGGAACTTGACTGCATGGAAGACAGGGTTTTGCAGACATTCTTGATGGGAATGCTAACAGAGATGCAAGATACGTAATTGCACAGCGTCTGATTTGTCTAGGATGCAGCAAGTTATAGAAGCAATACAAAAACCAGAAAAATAAAGAGCTACATGTCATCCTTCCCCCAAGGAAGCCAAGGTTTGAATACATGAGGATTAGCAATAAGCTGAGGAAGGAGCAATGAGGAGAAGCTACACACTAAAAATCAGTCAGAGGAACAAATCCCTCTTTTGAAAACACAAAACCTACCACACTTGGCAGGAAGGAGACTATCGAGGACTATGCACAAGACAATCTCTTACTGCCAAGCAGCAAAAAGACATCGTTTGCCCATCAGTGAGGACCTTTGTGCCACAGAGGGAACATCCCCGAGGGAAGCAGAGCCAATGACTTTCTGTTGCACTGAGTTATGGCATCCCATGGAAACTCTGAATCAAACTAATCCCAGCGACTTGTAGGCCTGTGACTTGGAAATTGATGATTTTTAAGGTACTCTACCCTTGACTAAGCAGAAAAAAAGTCCCTCTAAGCCCATGGAAAACCAGATCAGCTTATGGTCCCTGACAGCTCCTCCGGTTATGCCTCACTCTGTATTCGTGGAGGAAAACATGAAAAAGGACAAACATGAATTTATCCTCAGACCTGGAACCCCTTCCCAATTCCAGCTCTACTGCTGCTCTCAGACCTGGCTTTACCACTGCACCAGAGGTGCGACAAAAGTGGCAGAGAGATGACCAAGGCTGTAGGGCTCAGTCTGTTGTTTGCTGCTGGCTCTGCCCTTGCTGTTCAGGGAACAGAACTGGGTCTCAACCCACCAGTTTGTAGTTTACAATCTCTTCATAGTAACAAATGGTAGAAAAAAATCAGATTTTACAATGTTCAGGGAATTAGAACAAAATGTGATATTAAGAAATCTATCTCTCTACCCATATCTGAATCCTTCCCATAGGTTGGCTAATGAATTAAACAATAGGAGGAAAGGGTTTTTTTGGTACTTTTTAACTAAATTTGTAACACGACTTGACATGGAGTCTGCTTGCTAGAAAATGCTGTGTCATCCACTTTGAAAGAAATGAAGTCTGCAATGGTAATTTTTGTCAAGGTTTCAGCAAGCCATAAAGAACATTTTAGCAGTTTCAAAAATATAGCCAGTGCCTTTTTACTAGGTCATTTGTTCAATTTGCAAAATTCTCATTCTTACAGTGCAGAGGGAAAGTGTGCTACTCATTACACCTTCTAGGTTGGGAAAGCAAATGGTGAAGAAAAAAAAACAACTGCAATTTGTCACTTCCTGAAAAAAAAACAAACCAAAAAACAACTATTTTTGTATGACTAATTACTAATTTCTTTAGCATTCACTTTTCTACAGCTAAGCACACTGCAACAGGTATTACATATTTTCACTCATGCTGTAAAGGTATTTATTAGCTAACAATCGGGATGCAAGCATAGTTAAAAACTGCCCCACACATGTGGCCATGGAAGTAACACCATAAAATAAAAAATATAGCTCTAATATCACTGGGAAAACAACCTTTGTGAAAGACTACTGATAGAAAATATCTTCATCATATTTTTATTTTTACTTTTATATTTTAAGTCAAATAATGAATATACATCTGTTCATTTCTCTTCAAAGTCTAAAATGTAAAGGAAAATAGTCAGGGCTCTATTCTGACTTGTAGATTAATCTCCATTTTATGCAGCTGCTTAAGGAAAAACTAACTTTCCAACCTTTGTTTTCTTAACTCCACCCAGATCACCCCTGAATAAATAAGAATGGCCCAAATATACAAAACTATCTTAAGATTAAATCCATACCAAATCTCTGCTGAGATTCAAAATATTTTATTTTCACTTTTCACATGACACTTCTCATTTTAGATTTGCCTCCAAAGGAATACGTTGCTATAAATTACCTATTCTTAGAATACATTCCACGCTATAGAAAATTAAGAAGTCCCAAGAGAATTTGTGTTGGGATATTTTCACGTGAATTTTCTATAGCCTAGAGGTTTGAAGAGCCAAAAGCATGTAGTGTTAAGGGGATGGAGCTTCCAACTCCATATCAGAGAACTGAAAGGAAAGTCATGGATTCATGTCACCCAGATTCAGCGGCCTCCTTTGGATGAGGTTTGGAAATTCCTCGGCACCAGGAAGCTGACTGTGGAGTCTACCTGCCAACAGTGAAGTATAAACCTTCCCCAGAAACCATGATGTGGCTCTAAAATTAAGTCTTGATGCAATGCTTAGGTCTCTGAGGTCAGGGAGGTTTAGAGGAGTTGCATCCCGGCAAAGTGTCCATCTGGACTGTACCAATGTCCTGGATTCAGATTGATTTAATCTGCTGGAGCTTTCTCTGTAGTTCACTCCCACTCTATCTGAGATCTAGAGTTATCCTGGCAGGTTTTAATTGCCCAGGAGAAGCCTAAGCAGATCATCTTTTCCCAGTATCTAAATAGCACTTTTTTATTTCCTTTTCACTCTTCCTGAGTCTCATTGTACCTCAGCATTGATATAAAGTACAGCAGTTATACCCTAGGGATAGCAGATGTCTCCATCTGCTATCCTGCACCCCCACCACATCCTTGTGCAGCTTTGTACCACGGGTACCATCCTTCCATTCTGCAAGATTTAACATTATTTTCCATGGATGGATGGATGTTAATTTTCTTTTTTCTTAAATCATGGGGTTTTTTCCCCATTTCTACATTTCTGGCTCTGAAATATCAGTTCCAGTTTTCACATCTCAGAGGGCAAGACCCATACTAATCCCCTAAATGAAAATTTTTTCCTGATTCTCAAGAATTCTGCTTATGTTTACCCACTTTGAAAACTTGGCTCAACTGTCCAAAATCACATGTTAGAGAGTTACTGTTAAGAATGAGGGAAATTCTGGTCAGTATCTCACTCTCAGTCTCTCCCCTTGTCATACCACCCACATCCCCAGAATAACCCCATAATACAGAAATACCAACCACCTCTACAAGACAATGAAACAAAGCCTGTTTTACAGGACTATCACCAAATGAGAGAGGCTTTTTCTAGTGAAACTGAAGGTTCAAAGGTTCATAAATTGAAAGGTTCATCAATTGAAGGTTTGTAAATTGACCCATCCCACAATCAAAACAGGACTGAGACAAGAGCGACGAAGACAAAAAAGAAAAAAGTAGAAAGTGCTGATGCAACAACCAAAAGGCAGAGCACCATCTTCTTTTTCCCATTTGCTGTGGTGGAACAGAAAGCATTAAGAATGAAAAGAAATGGCACTCACTGAAAGGCACTGGGTGCTGAACACCCAGATGTGCTGAGCATTGTTACTCAGCAAAACAAACCAAATATGAACACCTCGCTGCTGCTTTTTGTTAGCACTGCTCCCACTCAGTTTCTGTTGCAGAGGGGAGTTGGACTCATTTGCTTTCTTTTGCTTCACTCAAAAAAAATCAGTTGAATGAAAGGTGATTTAAACTAAAAGTCAAATGAGCCGAGCTGAAACAAGAGTAGAGTTCTGGTAGCTCAGCATTCACAATTTCTTACTCTGTGTGTGAGAAGCATCTCACAGAGCAAGCACAGCATTTAACATTAATGTGTCTACGCTGCAGACTGCAGTACATTGTCAGACCAGAACTGGCTTTAAACTTGTTTTCTAGGTACTGGAGACACTGGTGTCATGATATTAGAGAGCTCTGGAAGAGTTATTTTACCATAGTTCTCTAAACAGACAGAGCCCAAGAACTGCAGGATGAGATCAAGAGGCTGCAAGTCTGTTCAAATGCCAAGCAAGCAGGTCCTTTTTCTGAACAGGGAATTTATTAACATGCTTAATACATGCAGCTGACAAATATATTATTGTTTCCTTTACAGCAGCATCTAGAGAGGCCTTTGGCTGAGATAAGGACTCCCAGCTGTGCTAAACATTATGTAGGCATAGAGCAAAAGACAGGCTCCATTCAGAGGAGCCTGCATTGTACAAAGGCACTGTGCAACTGTGGCTTGGTTCTGCCTGTCAGCAACACTGCACTTTAAAGCCTGGATTTCTCATCTGCATCATGAAGCAACGACTTAAGGATTCCACGTAAAAACACTGGCTTGCCAACCTGATGCTCTGTTATACCCACCAGACCCCTAATAACTGATTTGGATGGTACATTAGTTAAACACAGGGAAAGCCTAAAATCTGTGTATTTCTTTACCACAGCATTAAATGCTGTGACTCTAACTCAGGTGTTTGTTAGCCTATTCTGCTTTACACAGGTCTGTGTCAGTCTCCTATAATAAACCACAGGATGACTCATAAACATCTCAAACATTTCCTTGGGTGCTCAGTATTTTATTACATAGATGCCAATTACGTTTGAGCAGCAGACTGCACAAGCCTGAACACTCATCTATTATATGAATGCTTCCATTGATCCCTTTACTACAGAGGGTTATGCTTTCATATATCATACTGAATAGGATTTGTTTCCACAGGCATTGAGGGTAAACTGTTGGTGAAAGTGCTTTCACAGGTTGCAGGCACCACCACTGTGCTCAACCTTACTCAAAGATTTCTCAGGCTTCGAATAATACATCTTCCCCTCACCCCAACCCTCATCGCCTTTTTCTTTTAAAGCAAACTTTGCTATGAGGAAAAAAAATAACCAGTTCTACAGATATATAGTGATAGTCATTGTGCTCAACACAATTTAACAGGATTGACTTAAAGAAAGGAGATTGAAAATAACCTAGGATGAACAGCAGGTTGTCCTCTAAAAATACCCAGTTCATGGAGCACTCAGTAATGAAAAGCATCCAGCTCATGCAGATGTATACAATATAGGACCTTGAGGTACAAAACACACAGAAATCAGATAATGGCCTGGATATTATAGTGCTCTGCCTTTAAAAAGAAAATATTCAGAACTGGCTTCTTCATCAACAAGAGACGTGACCTTTCTAAGTTACACATTAGGGCAACATGGTCAAGGTGACACTGAAACCACAAAAATATTCAGACACCTGTTCTTGAAACACTGACATTTGTCACTCACAAACATCACATGCCTGTTTTTAACAACTCAGGGGCTGTTGACTGCTTCCCTGGAAGAAGATGGAGCATCAGGCACCTGGCAGCAACTATGCCCCATGAGGCAAGAGTGAGAACAGAGCACACACAGTCACAGAATTGTCACCACTAAAACCCCTGCAGAAGCCTCCAAGAGGTTAAAGACAGAGTCCCAGCACATCTCCTGGACTGTCTATGCCATGCCAAGGGAGAGGTTTCTCTTCCTGGTCTGGCTACTGAGTGAGTGATCAAAGTATTCCTTCCTTCTCCTTTGAGCTGGGTCTCTAGCTGTCACTGTCACCTTGTCATCTTTGTAAGGTAAATTAGCAATGCTAAAAAGGGTTCATGGGCTACTCTTTTTAGGTCTTCAACCTGGTGCAATGGATTACTGCCTGAAATGTACAGCACTTTTGGCTCCAGTGAACTAAAGATTTCCTGTCAAAGGGATTAGAAGGTTAGACCAACCCACACTGCCCCTCAAAAAGTGAACAGCTAAGGGGAAGCAGGAGCATAAATACCACAAAATTACTGGTAAGTGGGGCCAGGAATATGAAGAGCTTGAATAAGCCCTCTTCCTCCACTTATGTGGAGTTAGTGGTGGTCCGTTCAGACTGGGATAAAACTGGGCTAAATGAAAGTCAGAGAAAAGCAGAAGATGGCAGATGGGAACTTCATTTTATATCTGGGAGACTGAAACAAAACTGATGTTTTATTTGCATGCATTTGTAGCTGATGCCATGATGATTTTTCCCTTTTTTATATACCCCTTTATACCCCTTTATATAGCCTTTTATACAGCTTTTATATATCCTTGGTGCTTTTAGCCCACACACTTGTAACTCCCTGAGTCTGATACCCCATGTCCCGTTAAGGCAGGAGACCAAACATCCTGGCAGCCTCGAGTCTAAGGGTCAGACAGCCCCAGACACCAAGGTCCTCTCTAGAGCACATCCTGGAAACTGAGATAGGCCCATCCAGGGGGGAGATTCCTCACAATGGGGGATTCATTCCAGTCTCTCCTTGGGGAATCTTTGATAGATTTGCTAATTTGCAAGGCCTGTAAGTTGTACACACGATCTATCGGGGGGTGCATTCCGGGGGCACTTCGACGCACTCCACTCGGACGGTGTGGTGCACCAAGGATCCTAAATAAACACCGAGGCAAAAACCCCTTTCCCTTTAACTGTGTCTGGCTCTTAATTTTAAGACCAGGAAAAAGGCAACATAGCCTGCAAGCCTGATGAGAGGCATACAATAAAAAAAAATTTAATCACTGTCGTATTTTTGCCTGACTGATCTGTCTGACTTCACTAGAATAACATGGTTTGTTTTAAAATGTCATTTTAAAGTGGAAAAAAAATCTTTTTTTCCGTGGGTTGCTTTGAACGAACCGAGGCTTTCGGGGTGAAGTCTACTACTAAATAACAATTATGAAGTCTTTTCCAGTGTCTCCTGCACATCCATGCAGACTGTCTCTGTATTGCTGACAAAATATACAAAGCTCTTGGAACTGTCTCTCATCTGTATGCCATAGCCACCTTCCTGCTGCTTTTTTGGGGTCTTAGTCTTCTTCCACAAAAAATTCCCAAATCATCTCATGTCCATCCAGCTTCCTTTTCCATTTCTCGGAGTACACTTTTTACCTTGCCTCCCCAATACCAATATTTACTTCGCTTTTCCTTGTAGAGCCAGTCGCAAGCACTAACAGGTGCTTCCCTGCTGTTTCTTCACATTTTATCGCTTCATCTCCTGTAGCTGTCCTGCCAAAAATTATTTTCTCTCTGCCTTTTCCATCATTGCTTTATTCTGTCTCAGTCCATTGTACCGTTAACTCTATTGACACTTTTTTTTTTTTTTTCTTTTTTCTTCTAGAAATACCTTTGAGCTTGGTTGGTGTCTGCAAGCCCAACATCCACAACAGGGAAAAATGTTCTCCCACTAGAGAGTGGCCACCACCGCTCAGCTTTGTCATGGCTTGTCTGGTCCATGCAAATGATAAAAACAATGTATGGACACTGTGCCTTTTTAGCATTGTGAAAGTAACACACAGAAGGCAAAATCTCATGAGACTGTTTTCATGAGAGATTGTGAAAACTCCTGTTTTGTTGGTCATAAAGGCACTTTTAGAGGCTCCACTGGGCCAAGGCGCTGTCTGTCATGTTCTCCCTTGCTCCAAGTTATGTGGCAGTCAGTTTTACTGAAAGTCCCTGCGCAGCAGTCTGCAAATACTTTATAAAGCCATAAAAGCCCAGGCTGGAAAATGCCAGATATGCTTTACTCAGCTTGTTTCTTCCAGCTGGTCAAGGCCAGGCTCAGTTGTACCTCCTCCAGACACACAGAGATGGCTCCCACTGAAAGACACACGGAGGCCAGCAGTCCCAGAGCATTCCGACAGATCTGCAAAAGGGCTGGAAACAGGGACAGCTGCCCAAAGCATGGATCAACAAATGAAGTGGTTGAAGATGCATCTCCTCATCACATCACCACCACACAGGGAAGAACAAAGCCTAGGACTGCAACAGTTAAAAGGACAATCATTTGTATGAGAGGTATGAGGTAAATTCTTCCCTAAGGAATCAGATTCCATGCATGTTTCTGCTATAGCATTTATACCAAGACGAAACAAATCACTTAAAATCAATTGTTTGCTGAGGAGTCACTGAGATCTACAGAGTACCTAAATATCTTTGCCTGCAGTGATTAAGTATGCAAAGAACTTGAGGAAAACATGCAAACTCTGTGTGTCCACTTCCTAAGCAGTCACCCAAAAATCACTGGATCTAGTTGGCAGAAATGCTGAGTACCCACACACCCAACAGACAACCACAAAAACATTATCTCACTTTTGTAAACAGATGACATTTCATTTTGGTTGAATAAATGACCAACGATTGGTGGGCTCTTCTTGCCTTCAACCTCTTATCTGAATTCCCAGTCTGTAAAACAGGAACTTTGTCATGACTCTACCTCCCAGGTTAATTTGAAGACAAAACTGACATCTATAAGGCATTCAGACACTGCACTTGAGGAGCATCGTGGACAAATCTATCCATGGGACTATTAATAGTTTTTCCATCATTGTACATGTCCTCATTAATAAGTAATCAAGCGCTGTTCACCTTTTCTACCAGAACAGAAATAGGTCCTACAGGAGGTGTGATTAAAGGCTAAATCATAATTTATACACACAAGAGGACCACATTACAGCAGTCAGGGCAGCTTCTCCTTCACAGAAAATCGAGAAATTTGGATAAAATTGTAGGGGGAAAAAGAAAATCACTTCTAGGAAAACCAGATGTTCTAAACTGCAGCTCTTGACTTGCTCTAACTTGGGCCTCCTTGTTTCTACTTTCTACATATCTAGATGCCCACAGGGAAGCTGCTGATAGCTTAGCTTGTTCTGAAGATGTAGTGAACCATGTAGAAAGCGTAGTAACTCTCTTACCCTGTAATAGGTTGTGCTAACTAGTTCTTTTGGATCAGGAATTCCTATAAAGGTAATATATAGTGTTGCTGTAAGATATAAAAAAGATTTTCTATAAATTATCATGTCTTTAAAAATCTGCAAAAGTGTTTATTCTGTGAGAGCATGGGGTGGGGGTGGAGGGAAATTAGCATGTGGCCAAATGTTCTGAGTAACATGGCTCACTGCTTATGAGAGAGGAAACTTCTGCCAAGCTTCTGTAATTGAATCAGATTTTGACAATGTGAGGATACTAATTTATGTTTTACAAATCCAGTAAAATGGCAAAAGGAACAGAGAAAACAAAAATGAGCCACTCATCATGTCATAGAATGCAGTTTTATGGTGGGTGACTTGGTCATGCAGATGAGCATATAATTTATAGGGGGTACTGGGCTAGACTTTCTGAAACACTCAACTACAAAACCTGTCTTGAATAAATCCAGATGCTTCCTGCAACCTAAACTGTAGTAAAATGTTGGATGCAGAGACCTGAGAGTTTGGGGTATTTTTTCCAAATATGGTTTACAAACCAGCACAAGTCAACACATGGCTGTTGAAAGCCAACAACTCAACTCTTCCATGACTGAAAATGCATCAACAGTGTTCATCAGACATTAAAAGCCCATGAGCTCTGTCCCACCTCTTGTGAGCCAAATGTGCCGGCAAAAAAAGGTAGGAGATGAACATCAGTAATTAGGATCTGCTTTTCAATAAAAGGAATCCCAGATGTATGGAAATAGCACTGTGTGAACCAGCCACTTTCAGCAGTGCAGATGCCTGGACCCAGGCACAGTCGGCACGCTGGCTTACACGATGTACCTGGGTAGGATGTGCCATGGCAATTACGCAGCAATCCCACACTCACTCTGCAGAGTACAGTCATTTTGCTGACAACAATATTAAAGTTACTGTTCGTTAACATAAAGAGGCATCAGTGATGATGTCAGTTCCCTAAGAGGAAGAATATAACAAGGTAGAGATCCTTAGGTACTGCTATCAGGAATGACCACACTGGACCTGGCTAAAGAGGACGGGGAGTTGATGGGATTGACCTATTTTCACAGAATTATAGAATAAGCGGAGTTGGAAGGGATCCACAGGGATCATCAAGTCCAACTACCCAGCACCATCCCCAAGAGTCACACCATGTTCCTGAGAACATTGTCCACTGTCCATTGTCCATTGTCCTTCTTGAGTTCTGTCAGGCTTGGTGCTGTAACCACTGCCCTGGGGAGCCTGTTCAGTGCCCAACCACCCTCTGGGTGAAGAACCTTCTCCTAATATCCAACCTAACCCTCCCCTGACACAGCTTCAGGTTATTCCCTTGGGTCCTGTCACTGGTCACCGCAGAGCAGAGATCAGTGTCTGCCCCTCAGCTGTCCCTCACGAGGAAGTTGTAACTGCAATGAGGTCTCCCCTCAGTCTCCTCTTCTCCAGGCTGAACAGACCAAGTGACCTCAGCCACTCCTCACACAGCTTCCCCTCAAGGCCCTTCACCATCCTCATTGTCTTCCCTTGGACCCTCTCCACTAGCTGAATGTCTTTCTTTTATTGTGGCACCCAGAACTGCCCCCAGCACTCGAGGTGAGGCTGCCCCAGGGCAGAGCAGAGCGGGACAATCCCCTCCCTTGCCCAGCTGGCGATGCTGTGCCTGATGCCTCCCAGGACAGGGTTGGCCCTCCTGGCTGCCAGGGCACTGCTGACCATGTTCAACTTGCCATCGACCAGGACCCCCTGGTCCCTCTCCACGGCACTGCTCTCCAGCCTCTCATTCCCCAGTTTGTACACCCAGGGTTGCCCCATCCAAGGTAGCAGAATCCAGCACTTTCCCTTGTCCAACTTCCTGTGGTTGGTGATTGCTCAACCCTCTCATTTATTGGGATCCCTCTGCAGAGCCCTCCTGCCTTTGATGCAGTTTCAAAAACATTTTCAAGCACTCAACAAGAGCATACATTTTTCTTTCAGAGCCAACCATCCAAACCTGGATGGTACAGTTCTCAAGACTGAGGTCTTTGGAAGAGAAAAGACCAAATGAGAGCTGCTCTTATTTCAAGTTTTTAAGGAATAATTTCCATCCATCCTTCCCAATCTATAGCTTTTGTTTACTTGCATACTGACTGCACACATGAGGAATCTGCAAAGAGCCGATTGATATTAGATGCCAAACTTGATATGAAGGCACAGCACGCACCTGAGGAAGGATGTGTGCAGTAGAATACGCTTAAAGAAGAATTCTATAACAACATGTGAATTACATAAGGGACTAATACCTGCCTCTGAAGATTAATAAACACTCAATCTGTGAATGACCTCCACTCTCTCAGTGATAACTACACTGTGTTCACGCTTCTCACCTGACATGCTCCTTTTGGAAGTGTCAGTTTTCCCATACATGTTGATTTTCCATCCTCCTAACTAGTTCTGATGGCTTGTCCCTCCTGCTACAGCTCACAGTTTGTTATTTTGAAGACCCTTGCTGTGAGGGGTCCTTGGCTAGGAAGGACACCACGGCTATAATGACATTTTGCTTTCGAGTATCCTCACCTATAAAACAGAGAGAGTTCAGCTCAGTGTTCCGTGGTTCTGTTTGTTGGGGTTACAAAGGCACCTAGAGCATCCAAGATAGCAGATAGGGGCTGTGAATTAATATTTTTGTGTTTCACTATATACATATCTACATTAATTCCCTTTGCCACAAAAAACTGTTTTGAAGAGCAACTGTGCTTTCCACAAGAGCAGTTTCCATTATTATCCACCTATTTTCCTCCTACTGAGAAGCTGGTGAAGCTGGTGAAAGCAGACATAATCACAGGTATCTCCCCAGTAAAACATCAAGAATAAGGAGTCAAGAACAGTTCACAAGAACCCACTGTTCAAAATTTATACGTATAAAATCTTCCACACAGTACAAAGCACTCCTTTTTTTTTAAACAGAAGAGAAAGGTCTCTTAGTTGGAGAAGAACTTCACAGTGTATAATTCAACTTCTGTTTCAAAAATGAAAAGCAACACAAACACATTTTTTCACTGTTCAAGATACTGTCATAGACCCCACAGAAAACAAATCTTCGCAGTATCCAAGATCCAAACCTGGAGGAAGCTTTCATTCTCCATTAGCCAGAGAGACTGAATGTGGCCGTTTGTGCCTCACCTTTCAAACTCAGCTATTTATCTGTGCTGGCAAAAATAAAGAAGCTTGAATGCTGTCTCCTGCATCGCATAACCCTCTACACCTAACAGCATTACCATGACAAAAAGAGTACTTATGATTCCTCCTACACAGGAGTAGAGGAAGAAAAACTTGTAAATTGGCAGTGACATCATCTGCTAGAAAGTGATTCACACTTCATGAAACAGCAGGGAAAATGAAATTTACTCCCAACCACCACAAAGCTCTTTCACTGAATCAGTGTGTGGCAGAAATGATAGTAGGAGACATAAATCCTTTCTCTATTTTCGAAAGACAAGGATTGTGTAATGAGCTAGAGTGCATAGAGCAAAATTACCATATACTGTCACTGAAATATATTTCCCCAGTGGTTTTGCCAAAAAAAGGTATGAAGCCAGGACAGAAAATAAAACAGGTGATGCTGGAGGCAGAAAGTGGATTAATACGCATCACCAGCGATATGCGACTGGCTTACAAAACAGCGCCTCGCATGACTGACAGCGCCAGAAGATGAGCTGTTTAATATTCTCTCTGAAGTTGCCCTCTCCTCAGAACACAGCCACACCTGAATACACTGCAACCTCCACATCCCCTGCTCTGCTGACAACGTGCCGAGGAAGTGGAGAAAATTTTAACACGTGGAGGAAAACGTTTCCCCACATCTCTCTCTCTGAACCCTGCTGGACCCTGACAAAAAGAGAAATGAAATAATTGCCTAGTTTTCCTACAGAATTCCTCAGATGAAGCTGCAACTACTATTTATATTATAGCGGTGCCCGTGATGAGCAGATGTTTGCGGACCAATTTGAAGGATCTTGCCTTGCCACAGACTGTGGTTGATTGAATTACGTGACTTCCAGGCTGGTGTCATTTTCTGTCCATGGGTCAAAGCATTGCAATCTCCAAATAAATTAGGCATGAGCACCACACAACAGGAGAGAACTCTAAAAAGTTGCCGTTTATGAAGATAAATAAAGTTGCCTCCACTCTTGCAAATCTACCTTCAGCTAGAACTACCACATGCTGAAAATAGTGATATTTATCAAGCTCTGCAGGGAAGACAAGTCTGCAGCTCCATTTCTGTGTTGAAGAGAAGGAAACAAAGGATTCAAATAGCTGTAAATGAAGTAAGACACATTTTTCCTCTTAGCTCCCAATGCTTTGGTCCAATGCGACAGAAGGACCCCAAACATAGAAGAACATGTGACACTGCTTTGGGCCAAACCTCAGCAATCAGGTTCTGAAGGTTGCCACACAAAAGCAGCCATGATTTCAGCAAACTATTAACCTGGACATTAGTCAAAAAGTTTCCAGAGCTTTGAGAACCAAACTGGGCACTGATTCAAGTAAGCAAGACCTTGAATACATTTTTGCCACAACAACCATATGAGTTTTATTGTTTCGCGCAATTTTTGTGGAAAAACCCCAGCTGCACTGACAGCTCTTGTCATGATTCAGTGTCCTTTTTGGAGCAGTGAGTTGACAAGCTGGCAACTGGCCACAAGCACAGGAAGAAAATAAATGAAATGTACCTTCCTGTTTCCATCCAATTTTGGAAAAGGCACTGGCATGGCGGAAAGCGGTAAGTCAGCCCACACCTGCTACAAGTTTCTTTCTTCCACTTTTTTTAATCAACTACCAATGTTAATAATGTAAGGCTTATATAAATAATTGGTTCAGTACAACCTCCTACGCAATTATAAGCTCCGACAGAAAAATTAAATGAAACCACTATATAAAACACACATTTGTGTAAAAGAGGCCTAAGAAATATAGAAATTAATCTGAGCTTCTTATGGTTTTAAACCAAGCTGTGCCTTTCCTGATGCTGGAAGAAGAAAAGGAGTTATGTGAGCATGATTCTTCTCCTAGGCTGGTCAGTCCTTGCAGGAAGGGTTCTCTGTTCATACAACAGTTTTCTGAGATATAAACTTCTCCTGTGGGATATAAACTTCCACAAACAACGTGCACTATCCAGCATCTGACTGGTGCATTGTACTTCTGCAGGCCTTACTATGTTTAGACTCAAGCAAGAATCCCTTTATTTCAGTACTAGTTGTATTATGAGTAAAAGCTTATGTTTGTTTACACGGTTTTAGGAGTTACTGTAATAGATATTCTCTGCCATTTCATAACATTTTTTCAAGAGTACTAAAAAAACAGCCTAATAAATAATTATGAAACAGACCCATAATCCACATTTTACTATTATGCAGCTGTGGAAGTGGAGTCTCCCTGATCAATAAATGGATAAAAGGAAAGGCAAACCAATTACTGCCTCTTCTGAAAAACAGCTTCTCCCTCCACATACCTCTCCCTCCTCTCTGAGAGTGAAGTGGAAGTATTTGCTCTGTGTCACACTGCTACCGTCTTTGGTGACCCAGCAGAGGAAGGATCACCAGTGGCCTTGTTGCCATTTTTACTGATGCTATCAGAGTGCAGTAAACCACTAACCCTGGCTTTAGCAGCAGTTGGATTTGTTGGGGTTTTCTTTTTTCTTTTTTTTTTTTTTTAACACCTTTTGCACCTCAGTATCAAAACCCACAGAAACCAAAACCTGTGCTACAGTACTTAAATGCACAGCAAGACAGTTCAAATGAAGTAATATTTTCCTAGGGCTTGGAAAACACAATATACCTATCACTCTAATATTTACCACTAATGAATCCTTAAATCTAAACTGCAATGTCAAGGTCAGCTTTTTTTGGAAATGTCAGGCCCTACAAGGAAATAACATAGCTGGAGGCAGAGGAATGTTTATCTAGAGATTCAAAAGGATGGCAAGCCATCTTTCAAACAAAGGGTTTATTTCAGGATTCTGGCTCAGTTCAAATTGTCACTAACACAGATTTTATGTTAATAATAAAATTTAAAAAAAAAAAAAGCAGGCTGATCCTTCAAAGGATAGTTTAATAAACCTGAACAGCTTTGTGCTTTGCTGTTTGTCCACGAGGATGTCACACACAGTCCTGACACTCCTGACCAACAGTCCTCAGGGAACTGGGGGAGACCCACAGGACAGGATGTCCAAGGAAAGGACGATTTGCACAACCGTAACATTTCTATTCTCCATTTGGCACACAGCTTCAGCTCGACACATAGGCAAAGCCATTGCAGGTGCACAGAATATTTACGTTGTCTCCTAAACAAGATTGATAAAATTTCCTTGTCACAATGTGGCTATCTTAATTTTTGACTAAAGGGTGACTTTAACATCAATAGGACATATTGCTGGAAAAGAAGATACCAGTGTACATTTTTTTTCCTCTAAGGAGCGAAAAGTTTCACTGAGTCCATTCTAAATTTTAAGAAATTACAGCCTCTTTGAGCACGTGTACTTTTAACTGTTGCTTCCCTTACACTCTGTGGGAGTGATATATTAAGAAGATAACAGCTGCAACCACTGGTTATCAAAAAATCACTCTCTAGGAGAAACTGTCTTTTAAAAGCAGCCATACCAATCAGCCTAGGGTGACACTTACAAGCAGACTGATCAAAAGAAAAATGTACAGAATCCAGTGCAACAGATATCAAAGCAAAAAAAAAAGTTGTCCTTTTGCAAGGAGGAGGATTTATATGGTTTCCCAACACTCTCCCTGGCAACAGACACTTGGAGACTCCCATCAATAACATGTCCCAAAGAAGGAGGAAACATCTTGGCCAATATAACATTTTCCTCTGACAGTGGTAATACATCATTTTATTTGTTACGGCGACTGTTCCTGCAGCACTTACGTTGCAGGGAGCAGAGGTAAGACAATTCACCTCTTTCAAAAATTTTCATGCACAGGAGAGTCTGTTCCAGGGCAAACTAATGTAGAGAAGTTGGAAAATCCCAACGTGCAGTTTTGCCAAAAAATCTAGAAAGAGCATTTTTTCATTTTTTAAAAAAAAATTTAAAAAATATTTCAGTGTTCATATCTTTTCTATTCAGCTTCTTATTCACATAAAAATGAGTGGGCAGATCCAGTATGTTCTTTGACAGTTTATTCTGTTCCCAATCTGCACACAGTTCCTGTCCATCTTTCAGAAAGATGGATCAGGCAAGAAAAACAAAAAGAAAACAAAATCAAACTTCTTCAGATTTGCAAATGTCTCCTTCCTGTTTTTGCACTTCTTAAGACCTATTAACCAATTCCCTTCACTAGTAATACAAAAACCCTCTTATCTGCTAAGATGCACGTCCACTACCGGCGTCATCCTTCTGTCCTCAGGGCAGGACCTTCCCTGGACCGGCAATGCCAGGGATCGTGCCTCTGGAAAGGGTCCTGTAATTCACCAGCAGAACTGCTGGCTCCAGCCTCTGCCCTTAGAAGCTGCTGCACAATTATGATCTCCTTTTAACATAATTACCTTGATAAGCTACATATTCATCTTTGGGAGGATTATCACTAATGATTTCTTAATCCTTCTGTTTCTTATTTCAAAGCAAGAGTTGCCATCCAACGTACTTACTCATTTTCTGGTATTTCAAATGGCTTCTCCAAAGTTACTGTATGGTGGGATCCATAACGGGATTTCTCTACAAAAGCAATGTTTTTTATATGCACAAACAACCAGTCAATGTAAAAACATACATTAATACCTGATTTTTAAAACACTAAGAAAGGCTTACAGGTTTTATAGGAACCAGTAAACATGGGCATGCAACGTTGGCAGCTTTTTTATAGGCCTTTTTATGGACACTCAAAAAAAAAAAAAAAATCCCAAAAAACTCAAATCAAAACAAACCCCCCACACATGTACATATATATTTGTTCTTTGCCTTGTAAAAGGACTTCCCCTATCCTATCTCTCCTTGCTCCTAAACAGTAGCCAGTAAAATATAGTTTCTTCGCTGATTTGCAGGAGCTATTTTTCCCAACTGGGTTCTTAAGCTGCACACTGCACCCTGTAAAACATATTTAGTCTGATTTACAAAATCTATTTCTCTCCTTGGGCCTTTAAGCTGCTGTTGCAAAAGTGATAAAGGTGTTCTCATTCAGAATTTTATTGTTCCTGGGCCCCTTGCCACCTGTTTTTATTTTCTCCCTCTTCCACTTTCTTCCCAGCTTTTTTGCTCAGGCACCACACTTGTCCATCAGAGCTGATTCTGAGTAACAGAATCAAACAAGCTCATTTCTGCTCAAAAGTGCAAATTGTTGCAACTGTGAATGAAAGTGTTGTCCTAGAGACTAAAATCCTAGTTCAATCAAATTTAAGTATGTCTAAATATAAGCCAATTTTGCTTTTTGTACTAGCCAAACTTCTCTTCTGAAGCCATCATTGCTCTTTGATGATCTGATCTTTGAGTTATTCCCTTTGTCACTTGTCCCACTACATCTCTGGCCTGGTGAGCAGGGCAAACATGCCAGCACCCCAGCAGAGCACTCCAATTCCTAAAGGAAGAAATGCAAGCAGTTTCTTTGTTTCAGTCACAGTCCGATTCACTGAGAAGCAAAACAACAAAAAGAAAAAAAATGCCTAAATATTTTCACAAGAAGCCTTATATTGAAAAGATGATAACTGCCTGTAAAAACCACAGCCTACTTGAAGCATCCTTGCCCTACCAACCTACTGAATGCATTTTGAATTTGTGCATGTGATGTTAATTATGCACGTGGGTTTGTCCATAAAATTCCTGTTTATCAGTGAGAATGTAATGTAAAGGCAGAAATAGAGATAAAAAAGTTTAAAAAAATCAAGAAGCTAACACTAGAAAATTAGCCGTTTGTCCACGTGTTTCAACTAAAAGTTTACTCAAAGCACACTCCATTTCTTATCTGATAGATCTACCTCCACTGTAACCTCAGATAAGATAATAAATGTGACTTGGTATAAGTATCTTTTTTCTTAATATCTGTCCTCATTAATATATTCTACTTCAAAAGAATGAAGTAGTTCATACAGAGTTCAAATGAATATGGTTTGATTTTGCAAAAAGTATCCTTTTTCTGAGTGTTGCCACTTACTTCATCACTGCAGCGTGAATTAAACATGAATTCATGATAAAATCATCAAAATGCAAAAACAAAGTGACGGTAGAGGGATCAAAGGCACCTTCTTAGTTGCCAGAGAAATCAAAACAGCAAATGAATTTGACGTACACAGTGCTCGCACAATCTCCTAGGACAAGTGCACATGGAGTGTGCGAAGAAACTCTTCATCCTTGTGTTCCAGCAGCAGAAGCGAAATGAACAGAGGATGAATTCATTATTATTAGTATTAAGCTCAGATGGGGTAACAGTCATCAGATTAGCTGGTGGCACTTCTGAAAGGCACTGTGACAGGTCACCGAGAGGTTCACGCCGTCGCTATGCGAGTTGAGTGGGCGCAAGAAATTCACATGCAAGTTTTTCAGAGTGCTCTTAATCAGAAACACACCAACTGCATCAGTTTTGAAAGCACAGAAGAAACTATATTAAAGAGTTCAGGTTCACTGGCTGGGCATTCAAAATGAATATGAAGTGCAGCGTTCCAGGCTGGGCATTCAAAAACATCGCCGCACAAAAGATATGTGGTGTAGGACTGAGTTTTTCTCAAGAGGTCTCACTTTCCCCATGCTGCTCTCTGCTGTCTTCAGCTAGGGCACAGAGGCTCCGCAGATGTCGCTTGTAATATTATTTTATCTAATATGGAAGCTGTCCAGTCCACTTACTCATTTCACGAAGACGACAGACAAAAGAGCATATGATAATGATTTGCAGTCACAGCTGCCCTTGCTGGGATTTGAAAGGGGAAAGACTCCGTGTCCGTTACTGCCTCCCTGAAAACCTCGTCCTCCGGGGTATAGGAATTGTCTCTTTTGTTAGTTATTATAATTCTCTGATTAATAATGATAGTTTTGATTTAAATATGGGCAAGAGAAACAGCAAAGCATTATCAGGTCAGAGCTGAATACGAGGCAACTGGAGGTGCAGTGCTGCTCTGGGGTGGACCCAAGTCCCATTCCCAGGCATGACCCACACATCCCACCACCAGAGACACTCTTCAGATTTTATTAAGGTAGCTGCGGAGGTCTCTGGTGGGGGCAGAAAGAGGGGCATGTCCCCCTGCTCCCCTTCCATGGGCAGCCTTGGCTGTCAGGACAGGCCTTGATTTCCCACCCAGGTTCAGCCCCCATATCCCAGGAAAACCCTTTCCCCAGTATTATGCTCCTGGGCTGCTGGACCCGGAGCACACCAAGGAATGAGGAGAAAGTTAGAAAGACTTTGCATGCCCTGTTGTCCCCTAATTATGTGCCATGGGTCCAAACATGCTGCTATAAATGGTCGAACCATGAATGTTATTTATTTTAAAGCATGCAGGAAGGATGACGTGCTAATGCTTTTCAGGTGATGTTTCAAGGAACAGAACAACGTAAGGCAAGCATTTCCAAAGTTTGCCTTAATGTAGACTGTGCAGTACCCTTGAAGGATTAAGCAGTCCTGGCCTTGGCATATTCATCATTCTGCTCTTGTCACGGCACTTGATTGAATGTTTTTTCAGGAGGTAGAGATTAAATTGAACCAGAACTAATTGAAGGTATATTTAATAAAAGCATCATTGTAATGAGTATACAACTGCTACACTAATGCTGAACAATGTTTAAGCTACTGAACAAGTCCATATTGTTTCACCTAATAGGATTCACTGATTACCAAATAATTAATTCTACTCTAATTTTGCAACACCATGTGAAAATGTGAAACCCACTCATAAATTAATTAATTCTCAAGTCAATAAAAGAGACAAGTGTCTGGGACTTACAACTGCTGCTTCTGAAATCAATCAAGGTATTATCACTTACTTTGAGTCATACAGGATTGGTTTTGGTTCTTCTTAGCACTTAGTGTAGTTATTACATTGTAATCATGTGTAATACAAGTCTGGCAGACATGGGCGAACACTGAGCAGCCAAAGCTGCTCTGAACCTTTTACTCGTCTTCAATTACACTGATGTCCCTTTTCACAGCTTCAAAACCCTTACTTGCATTCTTTACCTCTTTTCCCACCCTGCCATGTGCTCTCCATGTAGATTTCCTGCACATCTGGTCAGGACATTGAATTTGAAGATGGTATTATGAATGTTACTTCCCATTTTCTAGCTCAGTTGCAGAAGGTATTGGCACACTGGTTGTGAACGCTGCTTATAGAGCCAGGAAAGCAAATAGCCTAACAGATCAGCTCTTAAAAATCAAGTATTCTTGGAAATAACAACAAGCAAACAAACAACTCAACAAACAAACAAAGGAAATGAATAAATAAATAAGCTACAGCCACAAGTCACAGTATCCATCCTCATTCCTGGAAATAAATTTCTTTTGTGCAGTCAGGGCTTGAATTACCATATGCTAGGTGTAGTTCAAATTTTCTCTTCCATCCTTTTTACTCTAAGGAAAAGCAACAGCTATTGGGCCCTATCCTGCAGACCTGGCAAGTACAACCGCAGAGATTTCTGTAGTCCTTCCAAAACCAACCCAGCTAACAAATGTATGAGAAAAACAGGAAAGCAACATTATTCTTTAAATGGCAGGGGGTAAAAACTTTTAGCTCTCCCATTTAGGCAAAGAAATTCTCTGATTACCCTTATTCTTAAGCATATGGAAAGGAACTGGCACCAGTCTTGACCTCAGCATTTACAATCAATAATTCAGCTTCTTCCATCACCCCATCACCCTACAACATCTACACTTAAACTCTGGTTCTATTTCCCATTTACGCTTATGGGTTTTAAACTGTTCAGTCAAATACCTTTGTAAGATATTTGCCAGAACATGAGCTACAGGAAGTAAATACTCAGCAGGTTTCAAAAGTGATATGAAAACAGCATTTCAGGGGCCACCCAAGAGTTCTAACGTGACAAAGGGTGTTGGTTGCCAAATGATGCTACTTTCATTTAATTTCTCTAACCATGGAAACAAAAAAAGCTTTCAATCCAGCACTTATACAAGCACTGGAGTTCCTCATTCAATCTCACAATTCCTGTAAAAACTCATTTTAGGGTCCCCAGGATTTAAAAAAAAAATTAATATGGGAAAGTATTTGCTGGTGCTCTTTATTTCTCCCTCCACAGCTTTTAAAGGAAATTCCAGAAAACCTTCAAGTCATCTTGGAAACATTATGGATATCAGAACAGCTTTAGAATCCTGCAAATTGCCCTCCTTCTGCCCTTCAACGCTCGCAAAAAGCCATTCGGCTCCCTTCTACATGGCTGACTTGCCTTAATTAAAGTATGGAACGGAAACCTGGAAAGTTCAATCTTGCTAAAAATGCCTGAGCCGAGGGAATGCAGCGATCAGAGCTACACGAGTTAAACAACAGCCCCAACATCATGTATGAACACTGTACCAACAACACAAATACTTGTAAACTATCAAAAAAAAAAAAAAAAAAAAAAAAAAAGAAGAAGAAACCAAAAGCCCCAAGCCTCAGAAAAGTCTGACATGAACAAGCCAAGTTTTATGCAAGCGCATCTTAAAAGAAAAGTAAGAGAAGAGATATTTCCCAGAAGATGTAGAAAAACGACTCAAGTTTCTGGATGTCTCTCTCCTTCTGGTAGCTTGACACTTCTTTTTCATTTCCAACATCACATCAGTCATAAGTCAAAAACAGACAAGCAGCGTAATAGGTGGCAAAAAACATCTAGAAGGTGAGATAACGCCAAAGGAGTGGAGCTGGCTATGGCAAATAGCCGTTAAATTGGCAAAAAGAAGTGAAAATGGAAATAATCAACTCCAACCTGGCCCAGAGAGCAGCCAGAAAGCAAGGGCACATCCCGCCTCTTTGACTGCCCTGCTCTGTACTGGCATCACAACAGAGGAGTAAAGGGCAACTGATGAATTGTTTTCCTTTTTCTTTTTAAACAAGAAACTTTGTAAATTCACCTGATTCCTTTCTCTTATATGGGTCATAGAAATTTTGAAACAATGTCTCTGCAAGGTCCACTAAATACTTAGAGAAGAGGGAAATGAAAAAATCATTGTAGATTTCTTGTTGGGGTCCCAAAAGAGGTTGCACTAGTCTTGGGTTTTACAGGCAATTGCCCAAGACAATTGTGCCCTAAAACATTTATAATCCAAATACCTGGAACGTAAAGATTACTACACCCACCTAAAAGTGGGGTAATTCAGTAGTTATCTGAAGCCTCAGCAGCAGAGCAGAAGTGGAACAAGATTCCTGTCTCCACTAAGCCATCCTTCCCCACAAAATTGTTCTTAATTCCATTATTTCTCTTTTTTTCTTCTGTTCCCTCCATACTCTTAATTGTACTAATTAATAGTAGGAGATAAGTGTATTAATTTACAGTTTAATTAATTAAATGTTTAAATGTATCTGCAAAGAAATTGTCCTACAAGGCAAATACTTATAATTATCCCACAGAAGTGAGTGGATTCATGCTACCTAACAGAATTGTTCTCTTCTGACCCAACCTCTTTCCCAAACTGCTGTTTTATTTTCTCTCAGTCCACGAGATACAGAGCAGGGGTTTACAATGGCTAATGAACATAATATATGGAGCCTGGTTCTGTACAGGGGGAGCAAAGTGAAATATCTCATACACAGGTCAGGGACATGTGAAAAGGAGTCCAGACTCTTCATCATTGTATCCATAATTCAGTTCAGTCCCTACAGAGCCCCACTGAAGGCCTGTGGAAATCACAGCCATAAAATATTTATTGTAATGCAGAGGCACCGAGAAGGTCAGAGGCGTGCGTTTGGTTTAGCAGACTTCTTAATTATTGCTGGGGTTTTTTTGGATAATTCACCTCTAACTTTTTGTTTGTTGAGGAAAAATGAGCCTTTGCATTTCCCATAACAGCTGTGTTCAAATTAATTGCAGCCCTCTCTTTCACCTCTTCTCTCACGTCTCCTCACCTGCGCACATGTGCACGCACACGCGCTCGCTCTCCCTCAAGCAAGCAGAAGGTTGGAATTATTTTGGGCAGAGAACAAGTTCCCCTTTTTGAGTTAAACCACACACGTGGGGCTTCCTGCTAATGATGCCTGGTAAATGAGGTCCTATGCAAAACCAGGAGCCACCCCATGTATTTTAATGAATTGCACAGGAAGAAGTCTACCTGTGCTTAAAGGGAGCAACATTCGCTCCTTACCAATTAGGTTACATATATTGGGCAGTATATCATGCCCATGCTGATATAAATTAGAAAAGCATCATTAATTCCACAATATTCATAGCTATAATGGATAATAAAGTAGAAATAATTAAGGTAGGGAAGTAGCTTCGCTTTGTTTTAATTATTGAACCACTGGAATCACGCTGATTTACATGAAGTAGTTCTCAACTAACTCTTTCCTGAAAAAGAGAAAAATATCTTTGTAAATGTTAAGAGTTTTAGCACACTTCAGACTAGAGCTGATGAATTCTCATGCCAAAATTTGCATATTAAGAAGACACAAAAGCAAGGACTGTGTCTTTACTGTGATGATGTGAAGGCCCAAGCAAACGCATTTGACGGCATCCTTTTGACTCATTAGCCACTAATGTTGGGAACAGCCTCCATGAGACTTTAGGCACAGAATATTTCAGCTCCATGACTCTGAAGTTTGGCAAAGGTTAAACAAGAAAGAGATTTATAATCTCCGCCATGTAAATTTAGTGATAGATGCTTCTCCCACCCCACTAAGACAGGAAGAAAATCTCTAGATTGTTTATACTAAGTGAAAGAAAATAAGACAACCTTCCACATGCAGTTTGTCAGTTTTAAAGGATGAAATTTCCTTTTTTCTCTATGTCATGTGTCCTGCTGAATTATCCTCCAGGAATAGCATCTCACCAAATATTCCTCCCAATAACATATTGTAAATTAAAATCACGTGAGGGTTGGCAGAACAAATTATCTTACTTTGTTAGTTTATCCATCTTACTGGCTCTATTTTGAAAACTAATTACTAGAGCAAATTATGATTCAATACACAGATGTACAATGTATGCAGCAATTAATTTTTCCTCTCCCACTAAAATATTTTCCTGTAATGTAATGTTTGCTCTGATTTGTGAACATTTTAAATAATCAAGGTAAGAATACCCTACTAGCTGAAGCAATCTAGAAAACATGATTTGGGACTCTATGGATTGTTTAGATTGTTTCTGTAAAGAAATAATTCTTTTTTTCTTTTTAAATCTACTTAAATAAGATTACTTCTTATTTGTAATTGTCCTTCAGCATGGTGGATTAATATCTGCAGACATCTAAAGACTTCTGTACAAAAAGTGCTCCTTCTCAGTTTTCTATAGAACACACTGATTTGTGTCATACACCTTCCTTCATTTCACAGATGAAAGTTTAATATTTTTTCATACCTTTGTTTGGTTAAGGTTGCTCCACCTCTAAGCTCTACCATTATAAAATGATGACTGAAAATGCATTTATCACCTGGAACACAAAGCTTTGTTAAATTCATTTTTCTCTTGAAGTGTATGAATTTTTACACACTAAGCTGAACTATACTTTTAAATGAATTAAGGATCTGATTATCAGTAAGATATAACAATATTTTGGGTACAGTATGTCATTATCCTATTTCTATGTACGCAGAAATGAAGATACAGATCTGCATATATTCTTATTTATCTATAGTTGCATGCACATTCCAAAACAACTGATGGAACCTCTTGCACATACCAATTCAAACCTGTTTAGATAATCACTAAAACCTAGGGGTCGGGTATTTTGTGCTATTTCTCCAATGTATCCAGGATGGATTTGATGACTCCAACACTAGAGTGAAACTTCTGCTTCTTGCCATTTCCTCCCTTTTACTTTCCATCTCAGCTGTGGATAAGTTATTTATATATTTACACAGAGATGTACCACTGAACATAAACTTTAAGTGCAGAAAATTTCATGGCTTTCAATTTTTTTTCTTTTAAAAAATATTTGTTCATTTAAATCAAAACCAGCTCTTCTCTTTTCTGGGTCATCTTCAAGTTGCACTGTATTTGATTTATTTTTCTTTGAGGTCTGACTCCTAGTCTAATTTTTCCTTTATATTTTCAAAGTTCATGCCTGTGTGACTCCAATTTAAATCAATATCTAAACCCTGTGGAATTAAGTGCTTTTGCAAATGTAACCTTTTGTGACAGAGTATCTGCGTGCGCTCTGAAGTAGATTCTGCAAAAATAAAATGATCTTTGCAAAATCTGCAGTCGGATCCTGCTCACCTCCCTTTAGTCACTTAACTGGCACCATGGGTTTCTATGCATGGTCTCGATCATCTTGAGTCACAGATGTCACAGAGAGCAAGGCAGTAATTGCAGCTCCAGCTAACACAGAGCAGCCATGCTCTCATCCAAGAACATGTGGAATCCTCGTGGCTTGAGTGCAGGGGGCATCCCACGAGATGAAACATCTGCCCACAGCGCAGAGGCTCCTTCCTGCTAATGCACACAGCCCAGAGATGTTCCTGTCACCTGCTTTTAGAGACACATGCATGGCTTTCCTATTGGCTGATCGGTGTCTGTCACTCCATTTTTCCAAAAATAAAAAGCAGTTGAAACCATCCTGTGTAGAGCATTTCAGTTCTATGTTGTCTTGGGTAGAAGCAGGCAAAATGAGCTCTTAAACCGGAAGATGTAATTGATGCTAAAGGCTTTACACCCTGTGAGTCTCTACTCTACCCATAATGATCCTTACTGAAACGATTCTTAGCTAGAGACAGAGCAAGGAGCTAATATCGAGTATTGGAAAATTATTTCCTTGGAGAGTCACTTGTTACTTTTTAAAAAAAGTCATTGCCAAAAAGAAGCCTGTGAAAGTGAGGTCAGCACCCTTCCTGATCCGCCTGCTGGAGGGAGACATTTGGGAGCAGCCCATGTTTCGCTCCAGCACGCTGAGTGCCAGACACTACAGCAGCCTTTCCAGAAGGACGAGGCACTTCCATCCAAAAAGCGCGAGAGACGGCCGCGCTCTGCCCACACAGAGCCTGTGGCAGCACCTCGGCAGCTCCCCTGAAACGCGGCTCTTTCCCTGCCAGTGGCCTCATCCCTGCCCCCACAGTCTGATGAAAGAGGAGCGCACGCACCTGGTGCTCAAGCCTAGAAGTCTGTCACCTTGTCTGACCTCCAGATGGGTGACACTCCTCCTTCTCTAGCCTGGAAGACAAGGAAATCGTTTATAAGACCTGCCTGAGACTTTAGGGACACATCTTGCCAAAGCACAGCAGCCATGGCCTGAGCACGGTCACCTCCTGTGGCAGCCCTAAACAGGGAAAAAGTGGGAACCTGACTCATTGCTTCCCTAAAAGAGTGAACTTTTTCTCCTGACAGCCAGCTCCCGCATGCAGCTGGCAAGAAGGCAAGGCAAGCTTTCATTATCACTTCTTTCAGCAAAGCAACGAGAAGGAACAAGCTATTTCCTTCCCCCAGGAGGTCCATTGCCATCCCTTAGTGGGGAGTAACAGGAGAGAAGGAGGAGGGGAGAACAGGTAAACATCCCTTTCAACTCAGCATATCCTGTGATCTGATTTTCTTTCCTCTCTCGTAAAGAAAAGTGCAGATCATCACTGACAAATAACAGTTACAGGGAATGAAACAAAAACCAAACAAAACGTTGTCTTTTTCTTTAATTACATTTAAGATTTTGCTACTACTTGGGCTTCCAAAAGAGCAGCCATGTTCCTCTGGGGCACAGAGAGGATTCAAGCCTGCTTCAGACCAATAATTGCAGCTACCTTTAACCCAATGAGGCAACAGTTGTTTTCAGATGTACAAATGAGTTTAATAAGGGTCCCAGCAAGACTCTGAAATCATGGTTGACTTGTCACACCTCCAGCCCCCCAGGCTACATTTAGTCATTGATCTGTTTATTGCTTCCGCTGAGCGAACCACCTCTGTCAATCCACCTCTGTCAGAACCCAGCCTGCAGCATGCAGCGGACACTGTTATTACTATTTAAGTGATAAATGAGACATGCATTTCATTCAGCATGTTTGTGAAGCAGAAAATGTTTATTTTTCTAAAAGAACAAATACATAGGAAAGTCAGCAAGTTGCTTCCTTTTCCATTTCTTGCTGCAAGCAGTAATCATATTTACTGAGCTCCAGGTGGAATTGCCCACATGAAACAAAATGTTGCTATTAAACTTTGGTGTTTCAGTTGAGCATCTTTGGAATAAATATTACAGAATTTAAAAAAAAAAAAAACAAAGAAGGAAGGAAAGTAAGGACTCATTCCAAGACTCACTAAAGTCTGTGAGTGTCTTAATATGGACTTCAGCAAATGTTTTTTATACAACCTTGGAAAAATACAAGCATTCAGCCCAGTCCTGGAGTTCACGTGTTGCTTGGCAGTTCCTTCCTCACACACAGGAGCATTGCAGATTATATTTCTCTCCCTTGTGCACGGAGAGGGAGAGGCTTGGTCCTGCCTGGGGATGCCAGATGATCCTACCCCTCCTGGGGAAAGATATTTCAGGCCTCAGAAGAGCTGGCATGCTGTCTTCATGGCTCATCCTGTAATTCTTCTCAAAGTCTTTATGGTGAACACCTGAATCCTCCAGGCCCTAAAGCAGTGAGTCCCTGGCTGGCACTAGTGGGTACACACAGGGTTCACACCTCAGTGAAACATCCACGTGCCCAAAGCTGAGAATGCATTTATGAGCCTTGCTGAAGTCACCTCACTATGAGGGAGGCACAGGGGGTGTATTTCTTATTGCTTCTTCAGTGGCCCAGCAGATCCTGCACATTCAGTGCAGGTTTGTGACCTTATTAGGAGTTTTAAAAAGTGTTTGGTTATTTCATCTGTCTTGAAGCAGATGGAAGAAGAGACAAAGCCTGCTGGCACCCGAGGAAAGTTCTGTCTCATGAGCACAGTCACAGCATATTTACATTCAACTCATACTTTCTTGCTCCAAATCATTCTGAAAAATGTGGAGAGGATCCAGAGCAAGAGCAAAACCCCTCAGTAGTTTTTCCACTTTCCAAAGGGCATCAAGATGAAAGAAGAGCCTGTATTTCTTCCTAATGTAACATTCTTCCTTGTTCACTTAAGACTCTCTGCCCACCAAAAAAGGAGTAATTTCCCAAGTTAATAACGCAAAAAGCCTGTTTCCATTTGCATCCATTGGTCTCCTAAAACAACACCACCTGTACCCTGCACTTTTTCCTTTCTTGAGGACACATTGAGGCAAGAGGACATTAAAGCCCTCATGTCAACCAGGACTATGTCCTGCAACAAGACAAGAGCCTGTGATTCTGCCCAGTGCCAGGCTTCACATGCTGGAGAGAAGGGGCCCAGAGCTGGGCTCTGGAGCAGGAGAATTTCTCCACAGGAGGAAGAGAAGATGAGATCTGACCTTTCTGCCACAGTCCTTTCAAAAGCCACCTTCACGCATTAAGGAACAGTTTATTGCTGGGAATTAGCCAGGATCACCAAAGTTAAATATGCTTGATCAGGGATTTAGAAATTCTGCTAGTTGCAACAGCTGGACAATTTATTCCATACATGCTCATTCACTCCTAAATCATGACTGACTGGTGCTCCCCTCACATTTTATGCTGAAACCATATAGCACGCTCAGTTTCCCCATCCCCTGGGTACTCTTCCTGTTCCTGATAAAACATGATAAACAGACTCTTACCTAACCTTGAGTTGACAAGGCCTTTAAAGCTCGCAATATATCATTCTTCCTGGGAGTGAAAATGTGGAGAGTACTCACCTGCTCAAGCAAACAATCTAAAAAACAAACTCAATCTGCAAGTGTGTCTTCCACTGCTTAAAATTGATTTACTACAATTATTGACAAGGCTGTTACACCATACATGCCATCTTACCACACAACTCCAGAAACTATGAAGATTCAATGTTAAACATTATTAACATTCAATATGCCCTGGATATATCCTACTTAATAGAAAATCAGATTTAGCATGGCACTGTTAAAAACTTTTTTCCCTTTGAGGAGTACTAACCTAGTTTGTTTTTTTTTTAAATACGAGTTAGAAATCCCAAAGTCTTCTGTTTCAGATTGTAAGAGAATAGAACAAGAAAGGCTACACTGCATCTGCCCTCCAGCACCTCCATTACCTCCAGCAAGCCTTTACAGGGAGGAACAAGCAGATGGGGAAACTGCCTGAAGACAATTCCAGCACAAGGGAAGGAGCCTCTTGGATGGAGGTGGAAGGAAGTGGCTATTTGCTGGGAGAAACTACCATGAGAAAAACAACTGTGGGAGTGGGGAAGTCTATTAGATTTGAGAAAGAAAATGAACACATCAATTTGGGAATGATTACCTTCAGGGAAGGACTGGAGCAAGTGAGAGTAAAGGCTGGATCCAGTCTTTGCACTTTCAAGGTCCATTTCTCATACTCTCTGAATAGGTTGGTCCACAGATCTGCTAAAATGTGTTTCTGTCCTAAAATGTCCCAGACACACTGAAGCAAAGCAGCACCATGCACTGCAGTAACGACGATATCTCTCTCTCACACACACAATTCACTGCTAGGGATTTCACACAGCACACTCTAAAATTATATTTGTCATCTGTGATCTATTAAGCCTCCTATCTACAACAAGCTAATGAGATTTTTTGAAAATTATGCCAGTTACCAGCTACAACCAGAACTATAGTCAGAAAGGATTACACCCTAAGTTGCATTCACATGTATAGCACACGCTGTTTGGATTAGAAAGCACAACAGGAACAATTTGCTGAGACATCGTGGTACCATGCCCAGATTATATCGTTTTCTAAGACACAATCAGGGAAGGAATTATCCCTTTCCCACAGATCTGAAAGGAAAACAAGTTAAGAAAAAAAAAATAGGATTGGTCTCTGAGAGTTTGCGATATCCAGGACAAGAAAATCTCCTGGTTTGTGAAAGGAGTGGCATAGGTGTCTGTCAGCGGCCATAAAAAGATCCAAAATAGACCTGAAAACTGGGGGATTTGCACCACGGAAAGTAAAGAAGGCGGAAATAGAGCAAGCAAGCCACAGACTCCCTATCAGCATCTGAAAGCAAGATGTGCATCTAATGAGGCTGGAGAAAATGGCCTTTTGTCTGCCAAGTGCATGGCCAGAGCAGCAAGAAACCTCTGAAGCAAACTCCCATTAATTTTCCTGTGCTCCAAGGAAGGCTTGCAGCTCCACAGCTGTGTGTTAATGTGTGATGTACAGGGACAACACAGCAAGTCCAAGACAAAATACCAGCTAAAGCCAGGGGCTGGAGGGCTAGAGGCCAAAATTGCTACTGAGGGAGGCATATACCATGAGCAGGTTTGCCTTTGTAGGGGGCATGGAGCTCTGCAGGAAGGGGATGCTAACACGGACCATGCCCAGCCCTCTCTTCTGTCACTGCCACCACCAGACAGAGGGACAGCACTCAGAGACAGGAGTCACCAAGCCCAGGTACTGAGCAATACTTAACCCTATTTTCAGGGCAGAAAAGCCAACCCATGAAATTATTCCTTTTTTCTTCAATTCCTTTGAATTGTTTCATTCTGACAATCTGAGGAGCTGGCAGTGCAGGAACCTGGCCACGAGGCTAAAACACGTATTTGAGTCAAATTGCTGGCAGCAGAAGTGACCTTTTCCCTCTTAGCAGAAAATAACTACTTCTGAGGTTGGTTTGGGTGCACTTACCAAAGATGTAGGTTGCATCTGTTCTGCGTGGCAAGCTCAGTTATCAATATTTCAGATGCATCTCTGTGGGGTATCAAGTAACACCTTGATCCTAAAGTAATTAAAAAATCTACTGTTCAGTTTTATTCTTCCATTGTGAATTATATTATCCTTTAATTATGCATCCACCCAGTCATCAGGTCCAGCACCTTCCCATTTCCATTTGCAAAAAAATAATTAAAAATTAATATGTCTTCCTCTAGATATGGAGACCTCCCACTAGTCCACTGACAGGCTTTGTCTGGAAACTTCCACACCTTTGCTCAAATGCAAACTTTCTGCTTCACTTCTTCTTGATTTACACTGACAAAATTGCTTTTTATCCTTCTGTGTAGTGCGAGCCTCTGAAATGTTTTATGTCCCTATAAGGATGAAACAGAAGTTGGTCTTCTCTGGTTTACATTTGAGGGAAAGGCAGACAGAAATCTTTACCTCTCCAGCACATGGCATATAAAGAGCATGGGAAGATTTGCAGCCTGCTCCGTACTGCTTCATGTTTCCTGCATCTCCACTTCTTTGGAAGGATGGATAGGGAAGCAGCGAGCTCTGAAATAGCAGATGAATACAGTCTGGAACAGACTGAGACTTCTCTTGTCTGCTTGGTCTATTGCCTCTGGAAGAACTAGACAATCACAAGCCCGCCTGGCGTCTGCTGATGTCTCCCAGGAGATGAATATTGTTGAGAGAAGAGCACAGATCTTCAACAAATTTATGACTCAGTTCATCCACTTCTACTATTCATCTGGATATTGTAATAACTCGACTTATGCGTTACCATGTTCCAAGAAATAGCTCTTTCTCTCTTCGCCCTATCTGCAGTGCTATTTCAATAGTATTTTTCTTGGTATTTAGGCAATCTCAGCTAACACAGCTATGCCCCAATGTTATTAAAAATGCCATAGTACCATGCAGCAATTATATAACAATAAGATACAACTTCCAGTCTTGCAATGCAGCTTCACCCTCCAACATCCATGGATCACAGGAATCCGAGAGCAGCCCAGCTCATTTATTCTGATGATGGTGGGCACAAAGAGCCTCCACACCAAGCATGTTTACTATGATGTTAAGCTACATCAAGAAATTCTATGTATTTCAGTAGATATTTTCTTATGTCTTACACTTTGAAGAGTCAGACCAAGCTCTCGCTGCTTCCTGCAGGAAGGTGCAGTTCACAGGAAGGCTCCACATCGGAATTCCTTCACGTCATAAAAACACTCCACTGGAAACCTGCAGGGCTTCCAAAGGAATAGGAAAGGAAGATCACAACAAACTACTTGTGACAAGGGCAGGAAAGGGCCTACAGACAATACTGGTGGATGCTCACTAAGAGCTGAACAGGCAACTTCATTGGCATCATCAGGTCCCTGTGCTCCTCTGGTATGAAAGATGGGAGATTTCTACTTTTAATATTTATTAATTATTAATATTTACTTAGAAATTAATCTAGGAACTCCTACACAGACTAGAATCCCAACTTTTAAGTGATTTTTCTATTCAAGATATTTTCCATGGGATCAGTAGTAGAAATTGCCACCTGCAAGGTATTTACCCCATTTCAAGATCTCGTTTCTATTCAAGATCTGAGTTCAGCCCAAGCTCTCCGCTCAACACATACCAAAAGAAAAATTGGGCTAATTTGACCATACACATGCACCAGCTGAAATGGTTCTATATTAAATTATGTAATAGTCCTCATGCACATCAGCTTTCTTGTAACCTCTGTCCCCAGGGGGTGTAGTGTCTCAGAATGTTTAAAAGAAGAAAAGCTTTTCAGAAATAGCAATATTCAAAAGTATACAAAGATATTTACTATTTCAGTTATCTGAGTTTTTATGTATTATTCCTGCTCCCCAAAACAAGCAGAAAATATAAGCTACGGTTAAATAATTCACGAAATTGTAAAATAATAATAAAAAAACCTTAGTTTTATAAAAGTATAAAATTGTAGGAGTGTAGAATCAGGCCCAGTGTATAAACTTATATTAATAGCATATTACATTTATTATCATTATGATCATCAAACCCAGGAGAAGAAACTGCCCGTGGAAAAACAGGGTTATGTTGAACAATCAACGTAGTACAGCCCCCAAATGCATTTATAGGAGTACTGAAAAGAATATTGGTAGATTTCATCTTGATTTTAATTTGCACTAAAATTCGTCTGAGAAGCCATTATAGCCATAAAGGGTAGCAAAGCAGGCTAATAACACTATTCAAAAATAAAAACTAAAAGCATATTTAATAGCTGAGCTCTGGTTTGGCATTAAAATACATTGGTGTGATGCATCAACAAAAAGCCTAACACTGCAGAAAATGGAGAGAGTAATGTGTATTGTTCTCTTCCCTGACTTTTTCTATGGTGTTTACTTAAAATATATTAAAAAAATCACTGAATACCTAAGGAAGCAGTTCAGATTTGATGTTTGAAAACTCCCTTATTTATCTTGGCGTGTACATCTAAAATGTTCTCTCCCACTTAGTTTAGTGGGAAAGAAACTCACTAGACAATTTAGAAAACTATTTTGCAAGGGTTACAGCACTGGAACCTGACTGAAGTCCCATTTTGATCCATGATAAAATCATCACCATCTTCAGTAGGAAGTAGAGCTGATCAAAACTATTTCACAGACAGAAAGTTCATCAAAACCCACAGGTCAGGAGAAAATGAAAGTATGACTTGGGAGATACTGAACTGGTCACGTATTTGCTTGTCATTCATGAAATAGTTTGAAAAAAAGAGAAAGGGATTTTAGAAAAGTTTAATTGGGTTTTCATCTTTAAGAAGACACAATGTTTTATAATCATATGTAAAAGGAACATTTCAACATATTATTCCAAAACAGTCTCAGTTTTGGGACTATCTACAGTTTTAAAATATATAAAACTGGACTTAAAGAGGAAAAAAAATATTTATTTTGTTTGAATATATGCAAATATCAGTCTATCACAAAAATATTATTTTCTATTATTTTCTACCCAAATTATTTAAAATATTTAGGTTTACAACTGAGCTATAATGTCCATGTTCTTTGTGCTGTCAGATATTTTGAGGGATATTTTTAAGAATATTTTTTGTACTTATGCTTTTAAAAAAGCTTCCTAAGTGATGGAACAACTTTCTTTCCTGTGAGATTATGCATTATATAAATGCCATAGAATGGACAAAATAACATTGAAAACAGGTATCACTGATGAATGGTACCTGAACATTAAAACCAGAAAAAATGATAATCAATGCAAATGTCAAATTACCCCTTTGAGGGTGTAATATTTCAGACAGAAATCTTGCTTTTATTTTGATCTTGATCAGTTAGCAGCATAGCCAACCTTACATATCCACACGGAGAGGCATAGCTGATTTTTTAGCTCTTAGCTTTTGCTCCCTAAGAGGTCAAAGCACAAAGTCTGATACACACCCCACTTCCCAAAAGCAAATAATTAAAAAAGGACATAAGTTCCTTTCTTCCAAATTTTCTGCCAACTGACTCGTTCAATTACATGCTCTTTGTTTGTAAATATCTGTGACTCTTCTTACTTTTTAAAAAAAATTTTCAGAATCTCCATAACAAAAACATCCGTTTCACCCAAGGCTTTAGATCTTTTACACACAAAGCCTCTAAGTCGATGCATCTTTGTCAGCACACAAATATTCCCCAGGGTACGTGAGCCAGTGACTCACACCGTCACGCTTCCTCGACAAATATCACTTCCTGTAGTGCCTTTCCCTGTTCTGGAAATTATAAAAGGAACAGAGTCGTGCCCTGCTCCAAAACCTAAAAAGTGTAGGAAAAAATATTTCAAAGCATAAAAATATATTTTGAAGTTCATGACCGAAAACTCCATGAGAATTTTTATGCACCATATTATTCTTCTACCGCTGGGAATCCAGGCCCAGCACCTCACCTGACAATAAAGACATAGAAAGAGTAAATAACAACAAAAATTTTCATTGAAAAAACATCATTTTATGCTACACTTGACCGTCAGAAATTCACCAAAGAACGAAGCACAATATTGGATCTATGTTCCAGCCTAGATATACCTCGAATTATTCTAACCCTTTTAAAAAGCAACAGGTGTTTTTTGTAACAAAAATATGACAAAGAAATAGCTTGAGAGGGAAAGAGAAAACTTCTAAGCTGTCCTCGAGAGTCTCAGCTTTCAGCTGTGAAGAAAAACTGGTTTAGACTTAGGGAAACCCCCTCTAAGAAAACCAAGCTGTTATCTGTGATGCTTTCAAGTCCCCAAAGACCTTGAATTGTTTATCTTCACAATACACTGCCCCATGCATCTTTGGAAGCACTAACTGTTTATTCAAGGCATGAAATAAAGGAAAAGATGTGTTATGTCAAAGCATTAGGCTCGAGAAAGGTTAGAAGAAAATGACAGAGGGTTAGGCAAGCAGGGACAGATGTTAGCAACATGAGGCAAGATTGGAAAGGAACTCACAAAATAAGCAACTCTTTTCAGTTAAGAAGTTTGGGAAACATTATCTATGCTGTGTACTCAAACACACATGAGGAAGATGCTGTGTGTTGCCTGATGATGCCATGGACATTGAAGAAAATGCGAGTCCCTGGTGAAGGTTCTCCCCAAACTGGTGACCGACCCATACAGTAAAAATGACTACGTTTTTTACCACATTTTAGACAAAGATGTACACTGAAGACAGTCTAGTGAAGAGCAGTGAAGTGAGGCTTGTTGCAAACTCCAGACAGAGAGACAGAAGCTCTGTTTTGCCAAGTTGGGGTAACCCCTTTCGGAGAGTTTTGGCCTTTGCTTCAAAGGCAGAGGTAGAAACTTTAAGCAACAGCTGGAGTTTTATGCAGTGTGTGATGTGAACTACCATGGCTTCTAAGTGGGAGATCCCCATTGCGGTTTAGAACAGGAAAAGGGAGAACTTTCTGAATTCCAGTCACTGCAGGAATTCAGACAACTCAAGGACAGGGTTACTAGCCTGTCTCTAGTTTACTGTTACCAAGTTTACTGTGAAATATTTCCTATGTCTGATATTGTAACTGGCAACTTTTCTTCTGATGAAAACATTTCTTTTCTAGCATTTGTACTTTTTCAGCACTTTATGCTTGCAAAAAAATTTCTGATGGGGTTTTTTGCTCATCTCATAAAACTGATGAAAGCTCTTTCCCTCTGTGACCCTCAGAGACTTTGAGTCCCTACACTTAGCTCTGATTCCTATCTTGCTTTTTCCTTTAAGCCTACCTGGAGTCACTCAAAATGGTGCAGTGTTTACAATAATGTGCTGAAGCTTTTCAAGTCCATCTGATGAAATATTATTAATAATTCATACTAATATAATAAATCATTTATGTTTCTGCAGAAGAATTTATCACACTGTCTTGCCTGAAACTCTTCTCTTTCGAGGTCCTATTTGTCATACACAAATACCACTGGCAGAACTCAATCAGAAAACATGTTTCTACCAGTCAGACCTTAGGAGGTAGCAGTGCTCCCTGATGACAGGATTGCTTTTGTAGGGTAAATTTTGCATGACTGAAAAACTTCTTGAGTAATATTTCTTGAAGTTAAAAACCTCAACAAAGATTGAAAGCTCAGAACAGAAATGTATGGGAATAAAATGGTCTTCTAGCTATGGATGGAGGGGCACACGCAGGGGATGTTAACTGAGCACCAGTAGCAGTTAGAAAACTATACCCTTTTGAAAACATTGCAATTAGTTATAAAGAAGATTTCATGACTTCCTGTAAGAACTCAGGATGGACCCCATCCTTTTCAATGTGTTAGATGGAGAAGTGGTTTATTACTGAAAAACTTTTTAACTGTTATTAGAATCAAATAATCTAGACCACCTCTTCAAGAACATTATATTCGTTGTCTAAAACCCCTTTTTGTCAGACACAAAGACAGAAGACCCAAACAACTCCAGGCCTTACCTGCCTTTCACATGGGGTTGTGCCTCTCTGCATCTGACAGCAAGACAATCAAGGATTTTATTTCGGATTTTCTATTAAACACAGTCCATCGAAAATGGGGTTCATGGTCAAGCAAGGTTTTTTTCTTTCCACCTTCTTAATATTTTTAATCAGTCCCCAGTTCTGGTGACTGCATAACCCCGACCTGTGCGCTCTTGTGATCTCAATACAGATTCCCATTAAGTCAACAGCAGCTGCTTCACTGGCAGCAGCATTTGAGCCAATTACTGCACTGTGAAGGGGGACAGAAAACTCCTGTGGCAGTTCAACTAGAACAGAAATACCCAAATTCTCCCACCAGTCCTCCTCAGCTGAATGGGATTCAACAAAGCAAGACCTCAGTTCAAGTCACTGTTTTCTTTGAGCTGATAGCCAGAACTCAGTTGTTATTGTTACTACTCTGCAAAGACCTTGGTTGCTTTAAAAGAATGCTTGTTACTTCACCTCCACTTTTGTAAACTCATATTCTTCAATTTCCGTTTGTCCCTGAGGCCTCTCTTTCCTATTGAGGGAAAAATCAATCGCAGTCTGTGTTTTGCCAGGACACAGTGGCAATTTCCCCCCGACAAACTCATAGTAAATTGGGTATTCCTGCCTTCCCTACAGAAGTGATTGCAAAACGTGTGGCAAAAGTCCACCGGAATCTCCAGGCTCAGTATTTTAAGGTTGAAGGTCTTTCTCGGGTACGGTCTGAACTAACATCTGAAGAAATATTTCTTCACTTTTTTCTCATAAGTAACCTTGTCTGACTCTTTGGTCCCACATCTTCCCTTTGAGAGCCTCCTTTCATTTAGCAGCATGCTCACAGGAGCTTAACCAACTCCACAAAAAGAGCTGAGCCTTGGAAGACAGCTCTGGCAGGTAAGAGGAATGAAGGACTGAAAATTTCAGCAAATCTCCAGGAGGTGCAATAACAATGCTCAGCACATTGTCATCTTTCCTGTCGTTCCTAGGTCAGTAATAGAAATCAATTTCTATATGAAACCAGCAGAACCTGGAGCTAGAATATTGCTGCAGGTGTTGGACGTCCTTTTATTTGAAAGCCTTCTCGTGCCAATCTTTAAAAATCGCTGGAGTTCTCAGCTCTGCACATAAGGTATAACTTCTTTTTGTGCACAATATGAGAATTCAACTACTATGGGACCTATTCAAAGAATAGAACTTGAAAGCTTCAGCATAAATTCAAGTGGTGTTCAAGATGGATAATACACTTCAGTCGCTAACATCTGCATATCCAAAATACTGCACTATCCAGCAGAGCAATCAAGCCCTCTCCACAAACTCAGCAGGGCAGCTCTCCAGTCTGCTGGCTAAAAGGTCAGATGTTAAACTGGTTTCACAATACTGCAGGAAAGCTTAGAATCTAACAGAAGAAAATAAGCCCTTTGCAGACTATGACAAGGGTTTGAGTAGCACATGATTTGAAAAGTAGTGACAACAGCTCTAGGGTAATAAAATACAGGAAACACTTTTGTTGTCTATTACACCATTGACAAGTCAAATTATACCAAGTCCATTATTTCAGCTTATGGAACAGGCAAAAGTATGTTTGCATCTTAGCTAGTCCCTTAGCTTGAAAACATAAATGGAAAGTGCTGATTGTGATGGATTTTTTATTACATATTTATTTCAGGGAACTGAGAAATATAAGAAAACTACCATTTCTGGTTGATGCGCAATCTTGTTTCCCCCTATGTCTAATGTAAAAATGAGAAAGCTGAAGCACTTAAACGCCTTAAGAACATATATTGAAATCCCAGAAGTACTTTGGCCATTCTGCGCTGCTGCAGAGGCGAGCATGGAATTGCCTTTTGACTTTAAGCCAATTAACCCAACCATACATGAAGAATGAAGTCCTGGCAGGATAATGTGGTCCATTTTAAAGAGCTATAAAAACAGAACACCGACCCTAAAACAGGTTTAGCTACGTCCTTGTGCGTATCTCACAGCAGCAGCTGAAATTCACTTTGTTCCATCCTGTGAACATGTAAAACAAAACTAAGGGTGATTTAGCTCCATCCCAAGAGCAGTATACCAACCCCCAAACAAATCATGGCTCAATTTGTACTTTCCAAACCTCACTTTTCGATGGGCCATCTGTTTATGTGTCCACAAGTGCCACAGTGTGTTTTATCCCAGGTTTGCATCTTTAATATCACCTCCAAGACCGCAGATTAATACCATCCAGCCTTTTCTTTCTAGTAGTATTTCCAGTACTTTTCAGCTTGGAATTATTGAAACACTACCCTTTAGTTAGTAAATTGAATTGCAGTCAGCAAATCAAGTCACAACTTCTGGTCGACAGGAAATGAGAATGCTTCTCTCTCCTGGTACTTCTACCTCTGTCCCTCCCTGGAGCATTTTGACCCAAATGGAACAGTTTATACTGATTTGCTTTCTAATTTATTTGAGGTCAATGCAAATTTCTTTTTCAAATGCCCATAATGAAAAAATTACTTCATACAACATGAAATTTTTCATTTTACTGGGATTTTTTTAATCCTTGTGTTTGTTCTCCCTCTTTTCTATTTGACAGCTTGTGTGTGTGTATGTGACACAAAAATGTCCACTAAACTCAGCTTAATTTGCAGATAGCTTCATATAATCTAAAAGCTATAAATAATTTACCGGGAAAAAAAAGCTTTATGAAGCTCTTTCAATAGCCTTTTAATTACAACAGAGCAAAGCCCAGGAGAGGTGAGAAAATTGAAACATGATTATTTTATAAACAGAACAACCACGCTCAAGTTCTAACAAAAGAGTTCTCACTCGTTTTTCAATTCATCTGGGCTCTCTTGTCTTTGAAAGGGGTGCCACCCCAAACTCAGTAAAGGTTTCTTCCCAGAAAAGTGACCTTTATGCCAGGACACACAATTTGCATAGCAACAGCAGGTTATGTGTATTATTTACCGATCCCCTGGCAGCCCAAGTGGGCTGCCTGCAGTTTAAAGCAATTTTCAGAATTCATGTAACATAAAAGTATAGCTCCCGAGCAGGCACACTTGTTGGACAGTGGCAGCAGACCATATACTACCAATTCACACATAAACACAATATGAGATTTGGGGGGGCGTTATGGTCTTACTGACCTGCTGTAGGGATGCTGGATGAAATATTTGTTGGAAGCATCTTTACTCTCTCCTGTTTGACAAATGCCACTGGCCTTTCAGCAGGGCACTGGAGTGTAAGAGGATGTTTGGGCAGCATGGCATGCTATGGTCAAGGGAAAAGTGCCATTAAGCAACTGTATTAATTATAAATTGCCTCTGAGAGGCACACGCTTGCACAGCAGATGATGTTCTTCCCAGAAAACATGGCACAGCCAGAAGAAAAGGCTGTTCCTTACAAAGTTCCTATTGGATAGGCTTATCAAATTCAGGTGTTTTCTCTTCATGAGAATATTTCTATCCAGTAATTAAATTTGAACTGAATAAAATACTTATACCTTGGCACCTGCCAGTTAACACCATAAGGGCTCACATTAAAGAACCTACATCGTTTTAGGATAGGATTTATTGCAACAAAACAAGACTCAAATTAATTGTTGATATTACACAGCGTTATTGACATGGTGTTGTGATGCTTTTATTTAACTCAATAACAAATGGCTCCATATATTCACTTGGAGCAATTTATGCTCTCTGTGTGAATTCCCAGCATGCCTGCCTGTTTCTCAGCTGTGACTGGCTGGGGTGCCTTTCCCAAAGGTGCCAAACTAATCTGGAAATTAAGGAGTTCAAACAACAGTCGGTTAAATGAGCTCTCAAACCGACCTGTGGGGCTATTCAAGCCCAGTTTATAGAAGGGTACTGGCATCCCTGGGCCCAGCTGGCTGCTTGGTAGAGGGGTTTGGTCTGCAAATTAGGCCCTGGATATAGTTCAATACCTTGCAATTCACAAATGATAGATGAGCTTGGTTTTCCAGCTGAAAAGCTGATCAAGTGACATTCACAAAAGTAAACAAGCATTTCCTACTTAGAGAGCATGGAATATATTTCTAACTGTTTCCAAAGAGACAAGGAGACCGATAATGAGGACAATTTGCTTGCCATTATTCATCATAAATGCCAGAAAAGATAAAAGTTTTAAAATAAATTTAAAAGCTGATGATCTGGTGACTTAGTTGTAGGTGATAATAACAGAAAGTGTGATCTCTTACAAAAGCAGCCCATCTTGGTATTTTGAGATATTTCAAGCAGGAGACACAAGAATATGTACTTCATGGCAATATACTTGATCCTTCCCAGTTCATGGCTTTAAGTAGTACTGGATGCAGGGGTACTTACGGTCCTGCACACACACACACACAGGAGCCCTGAAGGAAGGTATTCGTTGGCCCTGGCCCAACAGCAGAATTATTGAGGAAGTTTTTTGAGGAGTTGAAATTTCAGCTCCTTGCTTTTAAGGGCTATTAGGAAGCTCCTTGGGCCCTGTGGCACTGCTGCAGGCAGAGGGTGAGCAGGTTGGCAAGAAGGATAGGGAATCTTGAACCTTGCCCCTGTGCCCAGTGACTGAGTGGGCAAAGGACCAGCTTTGTACATGACAAAGAACATTAGCAGACATCAAGAGTAAACTGGCAGCGGTATGGCTTAACTTAAAGCTTAGTTAATCTATGCATTGATGCCCATCATAAGGATACACAGAATCACAGGATCATTTAGGCTGGAAAAGACCTCTGAGATCATCAAGTCCAACCTATGACCCAAC
>VZTA01017073.1:4946-17743 GCA_013398855.1 Mohoua ochrocephala
GAATGTGCTTGCCTGCCTTCCTTCCTTCCTTCCTTCCTTCCTTCCTTCCTTCCTTCCTTCCTTTCCTTCCTTTCCTTCCTTCCTTCCTCAGACTCAAAACAATTGTGTACAAGTTGAAACAACTCCTTTATATCCTTCCTAGAGGACAGAGAAGTCTCTCCTACCCTTGCAAATGGAAGCTTTTTGTCATTTCTTATGACTTCTAATGAATTATCCTTTTTCTTTCTTTTGCTTTCATGGTTTTCTGGCTCGCTGTTTTTTGGGCTTTTTCTTTTTCTGTTATTTTGGGTTTGTTTTTTTTTTTCTCTTAACATACTTTTAACATATTCTCTGCTGAAAAATATCTTGTATTACACTTTTTTTTTTTTTGTTACAGAATATATTTTAAATACATGACTAAATTGAAATAAATGACGTGACAACTGGATCTTAATTGTTTAATCTACAGAGTGGGTTTAGGTGTCACTGACCATATTGATAGTAAAAAAACCTAGAACTTTGAATCAATGTATTTTGTATCTTGAAAAGTGAAATAGATTGATACAGAAACAAAGGAAAGGGAGACATGCAACACAGACAAGGCATCTCTATTACATCATAATATGTATTTCAATGCTACATCTTTTTATAGCAATTTTTAGGTATTATATCATATGCAGATTTTAAGTTCTTAAGTTGTACTTACATTATACTAATCTAAGCATATCACATAACCACACAGAGAGCATTATGAAATATGTTCATTTTCTTTAAAGGCTACAGCTTGAGCAGCTAGTCCTGAAAATACTATTTACATAAAGCGTGTTCGATGGGTATGTTATAGTTTACCTGCTCCCCTAAATTCACTCTGATATTTCCAACACAAGGTTGTGGATCAAAATATGGAGGCAGAATGTCAACAGTAATTACTTTAAGGTAAAGATTATTTCTCCTAGCAAATTCCATGCCTGTCAATGTTTGCATAATTTAAGACTTGTAGATACTAATAAAAATATAGTTGATTTTTATCGAAGAAAGCATGCATATGGGTAATATTCAGTGAATTATAGTTAATAAATGAAATTACAGTCAGATACAATGCAACATATGAATGACACAGAAACATTTATTAAAAGTGTATATAGTTTCTATAATACTTTCACTATCAGATTAGAATAACACATGCCTGGATAGCCAATAGTATAACTGTTCATGCATCTGCTAACCAGTAACTTAAGTGATCACGTTCTTAACACTCATATCAGCTTTTTTTCCTGAAAACAAGTGCTTGTATAACATTTTTTTCTGCAAACTGCTGTGGTTCTGCTACCTGTTACATTTTAGAAACTTTGTTACATCTCTCCTGCCTTGACTGAATAGTCCTTGTTCTTCTTAACCAAGCGGTCTTTGTTCTCTTATTACTAAGCGTTCTTCGTTTTCTTGCCCCACAATACTAGATGTTTTCTCACGTAGGGGAGTGAGAAATCTTTTCTCTTTCATCTCTCTGGGCTGGGGAGGCAGTTCATGCTGTCAAGATGAGAGCAGGTCTCTGGAACTGAGAAGGTATCTGGAAGTCATTGAAGTAAGGAAGTGGCCTCTGTAGTCAAGAACTAAAGACCTCTTTCAAGATAATATGATAGTATTTTTCTGCTTGAGATACTAAAATCAGTAGTTACTCATAGAACCCATGTGCTAGATATGTAATGTTGCATGACATCTTTCAAGACTGGCCGTATTTTACTTTTCAGTTACCATAAGTGAGGACAAGCCATATCCATTCTTTACATAAAACTGCCATGCCTTGATCTCTCATCAAGAATATGAGAGATGTGGCTTCATTTCCTTTGCTTCTGAAAAAAGAATTTTAAACTTTCTGCTAGCAATCTGATGCTTGCTAGCAGAATCATCGCGTCAGTGTGGCCAAAGGCTCTTGTTTCATTTTGCATAAAGAATTAAAGATTAATTGGAGGTGAAGAAAATGGAAGTGAACATGAATATATTTTTCCAGTCTAGTAGTTTGGTGCTCACGTGGTAACAGTGAGTGTTGATTCATGAGTTATTTCAGAATTTTTTTTCCCAACTGTTTATAATGTATGAGTTTCTTCGAAGAAGTATTCCTTCTCCCTTATTTAATGCCCTACCCACTGTGCTAAAGAGGTCAGTCAACATTTGTTCGTTTTGTGACTGATTTTTGAGTCTCTCTGTGTGAGGCAGAAGTCATAGGAGATGCATGTTCAAATTCCCACAGGCAAAGTGAATTGAATTTAGGTGTCACACATCCTGGTTGCATGTGTTAATTACTGTATAAACAAGTAGCAGCAGTGTCAGCTAGTGTAAATATTTTTAAAGAAAAAACATGACTTTTCCTATACCATTCAGTAAAAATATTAGGGCCTTGAAGGGGAGAGATGCCTTTGCATATTCCTGCTGCCAAGACCAGACTCAGTATTGCATTTCATGGCTGCTCTTTTGAGTTTCTAGTTCACAATTATGGGAAGCGTGGCCATGCAGTTCTGGACTTCAGTGTGCAGGAACAGTTAGAAAAATACTCATTTGAAGTCCTTAGGGTATCCTGTGTATATCTGGGCATTGGCCACAAATGGCAGATATTTCAGTCATTAGGACACTAAAATGCTCTAACAGTCTGGAGAGAAAGGAATTTTTCTATGGATGGGGACAACATTTCTTTGAAAAAAAGTCACCTAATTCTCCAGGCAAAGACATTGGGGGAGCTAATTAAACATGTCCTTGACTTGATATGGTAACATTAGCAAAATATAGCTAGAAAACCTTAACCTGAGCTGTGACATGTTTTGTGTAAATTGAGGAAGGGACGTTACAAAGAAGGGCTTAATTTCCTTTGGAAGCCTCTTTCTGGGGCTCTTTCGTGTTAGCGATTTACTGACTGACACAAGACGAGGTAGGAAACTTGACTGGCCAGATGACACGAGCAAGCCTTTGTCATGATAGTGAAGGGAATGATGGGGCCTGATGAAACCGCATAGCTGTCAGATATTTGCCAGGGATTTGAAAAGGGGTAACATGCACTGAAAACAGAATGCGGTTTTATAGCATGGGTTGGAGGTATATAAGTGCCAACTTGAGTTCACAGAACTTTGCCACGTAATTGAAGTTTAGTAAATAATTGCTCATGTTAGAATACATCTGCTTCTTGCAGAAAGTAGTATACTTTAGAACGGTAGTAATATTTTAACTTTAGTTTGTAACTGTCATTATCCCTGATCTTATATGTCAGTAGTTTTATTCACAGATTTAAATTACCATGGCTTTGAACCTTGGAACATAGACTTCTTGGAGCAAGAAATGTGGCCAGTTCTAGATTTTGGAAAGCTCATTGTACACTTTCTCTATTACTGCATATGTCTTAGTGGTTTACATTCACTCACTGAAACAAAATGAAGAATATTGCATGAACATTAAGTAAGAAAAAACCCTTTGCTTCCATACTTTTTTCTCTTCTTCAGCACTGTACTTGTGTATTTCTAGTTCTTTGAAAGAGGTAGATAATAAGATAATGATGCAGCCTATGGGACCATAGATTTTTTGCATGAGTCTTTACCTGGGCAAATACTTGTTTGCAGAAGGCTTGTGTAGAGAACTGTAAATGTGTTACATTAATGTTCCACCTTCTTCCTAAAATCCAAGACAAAAATAGCTACGTATGGATATGTATCACACCGATAGGTACAGAGAGACATTTATATGTAGCCATATGTAATAGGTATCACATACTTGACATGCTTTACCAAAGAAGTATCGAAATAAAAATCTAGTTTCTCAGTCTACTACAATTCTTTGAAACATTTAGACATCGTAAGGTGACTTTAAACATGTTAGGAATACCTTATGCATCCTACATTCCCCAACAAAGAAAGAGTTCATCTGTCTGAAGTTTGGTGGCAGAGGTTCTTATTCCCCAACACCTTTCTGCTTGTTAAATATAATATAGCTCAAAACCTAAGCTAAGGAAAGGGAAATCATTAAGCTCTTCTTTAAAATAGCAGATGCACTCTAACTTAACGTGCTAGATCAAAGATCCTGAGCCAGTTTATTGGTCATTTCCTTTTCCATTTTGCTTAAGGAGATTGCAAATGCAGAGTAGAAATAGGGCTGCGTGTAAAATTGCGACTGTCTCCTTCCCCCTTCCTTTCTTCCCCTTTTCGTCTTTTCTTCCCTCCTTCCTCCTTCCCTCCATCCATCCCTGCTTCCCTCTCCTTCTCCTTCTTACTCCCTTTCTTTCTTCAGTTTTATTGTAAGGAGGAAGTAAAAAATACACTCGATTTATACTTTTCAAAGCAAGAGGCACATAAATTTGATATCTGTGAAGGCCTCAGAATTGTAAATACAAAATGTTTAGACTGCTTATTTGCAAATATAAAGCATACATTTCTTCTTAAATCTGTTTAAATCAATTCTTTTCTGATATATTTGCTGGTCTATCTTCATACTATATTTTAAAAATTATTCTTTACATATATATTTGTTAAACTATATTGAGTTTTATCTAAAACTGAATAGCCTCCCCACTTCCATAAATAAATGTTTTAATGTCCTATGAACCATAATAATCTAGTAAATATTTTGATAAAAAATACAGATTTTTTCCTAAACCTATCACTTCTTTGATAGGGTATATCTGTTGATTTACAATTATTATCTTTTAATTTATTATTATGTTAACTGTTACATTTTTATGAAACTCTGAATGAAGTCTAGATGTTTAGGTCAAAAAAAACCACAGTATATTTTATCCCTTGACTGAAAAATTAGATATAAATATCAATCTCATGCACCTAAAAAAAAGCTGAAGATTAATAGTTGGTATGTTAATGTTACTGTGGGATTTTATAAGGTGTTTTTAGGTAATTTTTAAGTGGTTTAAATATCTGTTTGAACAGCACACCAATATTATTTGCTGTCTCTGTGGATGTTTTCATCTGTGTGATGGAATTTATGTTGCATATTTGGAATAATTTTATTAGTCTTTATTCTGAATTCAAACCAAGTCCATGGTCTGGAACATAACACTCCTCCTACTCTTTATTATTTTCTTTACTGGGGAGCTACAACAAGTAATGTCTAATGAAAGTATCAATAGGTGCTTACTACGGATGGCTGTGAAAAAGACTCACCTACTCTTTCCCCAGAAAGGAAAGGATCTGTCTCCTTGGCTCTGACTGATGTCAATAAATGTTGGTTTGGTTTTTATTTTTTTCGTTTTATTCCAGGTAGAGAAAAATATGTTTGAATGCTCTTGATTTAGTACCGGATTTTTTTTTTTTCTGCAGCTTATTGACTGCTTTTTAAAATACTTATTTGTAAAGCTGAATACAGAAGTAAAATCAATATTGTGTTTATTTGAAATGTTACCACAACAACTATATTTCAATAAAACATTCAATTTTTATGGTATCTAGGCTAACCTGCATTATTGGTTAGTCTGATGGGAGGACCAGGGGATAAATTGGAGGTAAAAGCACATAAGTGCACGTAATAAGCAGATACAGTGAAATGCAAGAGATGACAACTTTGACTGGGTTTCTAGGAGCTGTTCCTACAGATGAGATCTGATAGAAATATACTTTTCCTAGATAGCCTGTTAGAGATTGCATAGAGTCTAAATATTATTGCTAATAACCCATATTTTCTTGAATTGGATAATTCACTTCTTTTGTTTTAATGTGTCTATTTTCTTTAGCTGAATGTGGAGCAACTGTCTCTGGAAATGAAGGAACATTGTTGTCTCCAAATTTTCCATCTAATTATGACAACAACCATGAATGTATCTATAAAATTGAAACTGAGGCTGGAAAAGGGATCCATCTTAGAGCCAGGAGTTTTCAGCTGCATGAGGGAGATATTGTTAAGGTAATAAGAAAAATAATTTCACTTTCTATGCTAAACATTCACATTGCATGAATAAATCTGTTTTCAATGCCAATTATCTTTATTTTCAGTCCACTTTCTGACACAAAATTAATGAATTCCAGGTGGATAGCATCACTGCCTTTATACTAGATTCAATAATTTATACTGGATTCAAAGAAACTAAGGAAGACATTGAGACTTCAATTACATTTCTGGAAGTATTAGACTATTTAAAGTGGTTTAAATCTTAAAAGGAAACCTAAAATTTGAACTTGGATTTTGAATACCTACTATTTTTTTCTCTTTGCACAATATTTATAAGTGTAGCACAGGGATTTTTGGTTTTTTCCCTAAACAGAAACTAACATTGCAATATGGACCAAAACTGTAGTTATAGAAGATGTCTTTCATTGTTTTACATTGCAGGTAACCTTTGAAACACGGCCTAAATATATATAGATTTTGAGCATGCACTTTTCTACAGCATGACAATAAGTTGTCTTTTCCTAATAGTGGCTGTTGCATTCTTGTATGTACTGAAAATCATGATATTCATCTGAAGTGTTGACCACACATTAAATTAGTCTTTGAAATTTATGTCTCCAAATTTTCAGTTAGTTAATACTTAAAATCACAAAATATTCAGAATTCAGTTAGCAACTTCCTTTCTGGATATTTCCCAGCAACCCATTTAACGTGTTAGAAATTGCTGCCTACATTTCAAACTTCATTTTTGAAATTTGCACTGAGTGCTTCCCACAAGGAGTTTAAAGACATAATTGTAATGGATCAAATATTGGAGGCTATATTTTTATCCATTTTGTCATCTAAGAGCTTTCTTATGTAATTAAGTGTGACAATTCAATTCCTGCAAAGAACAAGGCATTTAGAGATACAATGAATGTGGGGAGGAAAGAAAAAAATCTTCTTTTTAATACAGACATATATATCTTTGTTATTATATCTGTTCTTTTCAACAAGTACAGTCTGCATTTGACCGTGAAATAAGCAAAACTTATAGTTTAGTTTATAGATTAGAAAGTTACAATCAAAAGAACAGCATTTTCTCCATCTTTACCCACAAAATCATTGATAATAAATGCCACCATGTTTATACCACCGTATAAAACACTGCAAGACCTTGGTTTTGCTTTTAGATCAAAGGGAATTGAGGAGGTAGGCAAAGTACATGGTCTGTATTGTCCTTTGCTCCCATTATCCATGGTCTGACAGTGCAGATCCCCAAAAGTATTTTTGCTCTGAACAGATGCAGCAGAGAAGAAAGAACTTAATTGCCCACTGAGTTGCTTGAATATGGTACATAAGTCTCCCAGAAGCTTTGCTGTGCAGATATCTGGTTTATAAATAATTTAATAAACTACCTAAAAATCAACAACAAAATATCCCTTAGAAAACCCTAAAGAAACATTCAAGAAACTCAGTTATCCTTCAGAACATCTCATGAGTAATGTCCAGTGTACTTAGTGATATTCCCTAGAGATATAAGAAAGATTTGCCTGAGACAAAATTGCTCTGAGCAATCTGTTAGATACTTTCTTCTTTCATAGATCTTTTAGCACAATATTTCAGAGGGTCCAAAGGAAGCAAAGGCAAAATTGTGATGATGTCTGAACTGCAAGGCCTGTTCTCTTGTTTTGAGTCAGCTGGCACAGCACAACTTCCATTTATACAATTAAGCTCTCTTCCACCCATTAAGGTCTCTCTCTAACCTGCGTTTATGAAAATAAAGTCTATTTCCACTCTATTCCCATGCCAGGATGTCCTTTTACATATTTCCATGGGATTCAACACTTTGGCAGGGCTTTGGACTTTGAAGCTTGCTTTCTTTCCTGTCTGCACCCAAAATATGAGCAAAATATATTGTGAACACCAGCCTTCTGTCTTGTGCGTGTACAGAAGAAAGCTACACGACTGCCTTGCTGGCAGCTTGCAAGGGATGCACTAAGCTTAAGAATATTTATAAACCTTGCACTGAAATATGGGGCATTTTCCCAGCTCAGTATCTTACTCTATTTAAAAGAAAAATCTGTATGTACGTAACGTTGCATTGGATGCAGGTGCCCAGGCCCCAGCAGCAGTGGGCACTGCGGGGGCTCTGTGAGGGGAGGCCGGGCTGCCCCAGCCGGACACAGCCAGTTCCAGCCGGACACAGCCGGTTCCAGCCGGATCCAGCCACCCACCGCAGGGCGCGGCTGAGCCCACGGCCGGGACAGGGGCACCTCGGGGGAAACGTACATAAGAAAGGGAAAAAATTGTTGCTCAGTAGTGCGTGATAAAGAGGGACGATAAAACCCTGTAATAATAATGTAATAATTCCAAGATCAACCCACCAGGAGTGTCAGACAAAGCATATAATGTTGCTGTTTGAGGTAAGATCACTATGAACTCCATGAAGATGTAGTGAAAGGATTTTGGAATGTTACCAATGTCAGCAAACTATACAGGCCTTGCCTCCCTAGCCACCAAAGGAATATTTTAAAAGCATGTCCCTTTGGGATGATTTTATGCCATAAAACCTCTGCAGTTAAGGAAATTTGGTAAGTTTAGTTGTAAGTAATTTCTTTTTATTGTCAGAGTAAGAAACTTCAAGAAACTTTAAGAAACTCTAGCCAGCATTTCGTTCTCCTTCAAGTGAGTGCTATACATTCCCACAGCAGGTGCAGATACATTAGCACTGTTACTGGAGCATTTCGCCTTATGAATAACTGTAGCACTGTCCTCTTCTTTTGTCTGCATATTTTAACCCCAGCAAGTAAAACAAACACTTTCAATTCCTCAAAAATAGGGAAAATGAGGCATCCCTGAATGCTCTGGCTAAATTCGTCGTAAACACAGCTCCAAACAATGCTGCAATCATTCCCTGCTGCCCCCAAGACCAGCTTCTGCAGTTTGACTACACCTGCAATGTTAAACTCTCGCATCCTGCACAATAAGGTGGCTCACTGGTACTGTGTCTCAGAAACAGCCCCTGGCCTATGCAGTTCCTGCACTAATGCTTTCTCAGGGAAGATTTGTGAGGGTGTTAGTAAGTCTACATCAAATGTGTTCCAGGGATGTACTGACAATAAATACCATGTAGACAATCAAGTTGTAGTGACTTGACTCCTACTCTGTCACTATTTAGTTGCTTTGAATATATAAACTATCTGCAGCTGTACACATATTCAAGTGGGAATATTGAGGCTGGATATTGAGATTGTAGTGTATATGAAATGGCATATAACTTGCAAGAGTATTTCTGGCATCGATAAGACTAGTGCATGAGGAAGGGTCAAAACTATTGCTTTGAAGGAGAATGCATGCAGGTTGTCTGTAATTTGTGGGCAAAGCATTCTGTAGCTGTGACAAAATTTGAACTTGAATTAGTGGGATAGAAATTTGAATTCAAGTAAAGTAATAGAAACAGTCTCACCATTTTGAAGAACACATGACAAAAGTGAATACTTGGATTATCTCTGGTTTAGAGTATATCCTTTCTCACTCATTAACACTTCATCTTCCTGGTCTCCCTGTTTTAGCTGCTGCTTGAAGATTCATAATTCTTTAAAGTGGCTACTTGTGCCAGAATCTTTATAATGCAATCGCAGCGAATTTGTTAGAGGCAAGAGGAAAAGCAGAATGTAATATTCTGTCTTTCATCTATTTTGCCAAATAGACCTTCTTTTTTTCTTCATGACTGAGGAAATAACAATTGCAACATGTGAATTATATTTCACATGGGTTCTCCTAAATAAGTTAAATGTATGCACTAAATATGAATCAGTAATGATAAATAGTCTAGACTAGTTTATTAAATGTATTCCGTACCTCTGGAATCAGTCACATATGACATGACACAATGGTTGCACACAAGCCGTCTATTGGGAATGATCCTTGGCCCACATTAATTAGCATGACAAGCATTGTTAAGGAAGTGTTTTCTTTCCTAGGATGGTTCAACCAACTTTTCAGTGTAGACAAGGGAGATTCAGTGCTTCTATTTGTTCACTAACAATGTTTCATTTATTGGAGCGGATATATACTTATGTCTGCAATGTTAACAACAGATGGACAAGTGTCACCACAAATTGTCACATCCTTTTTTTTGTTTGTTTCGTTTGTTTTGGTTTGGGATTTTTTTGTTTGTTTCATTTGTTTTGTTTTGGGTTTTTTTGGTTTGTTTTGTTTGGGGTTTTTTTACAGCTGCTTTCACAGGATCTCTCTTATCTAATTTTAATTTCACAAAACGCTCTTTTCATTTGGGTCTGGATTAATCTTGAGGGATTCTATAATTTAACTTGTTAATCCTCAGGTAGGAAGAGTATCTCTAACAGTCAGTGAGGTAGAACATTGTTGAAACAAGATGTCTGTAGTCTTTAGCTGTGCGGGAGAGGGGGAGGGTTTGTTTGCTTGTTTTGTATAATAGATGATTAAAAATCTCTTTTTAAACGTAGGCAGCATTTTAATTAATGACAATTAATGGAACATTCCATTTCAAGCATTATCTCCCAGATCAAGTGTAATATATCTGTGGAAATAAATCTTATGGGGAACAAATGATTCTTTACTTTATACAATAGATTTCCAGCTCTAATAAATAAGGCATAATCAGTCCATGAAAGTGGTCTGTAGTTCTGTCCCAAGACAATGGTTAGAAGCTTGCAAGTAATTTTTCAGATACTCTTAGTATAGCTTAAAATCATATTTCTTCCAAGAGGTAGACCTTAAGGATGTGTTACTGCTTGCATGAATCTTAAATACAATAGATTGTATCTTCTGAGACATCTCTTCTGTGTGCCTTGGTATAAGACAATTTTTGCATCAGTAATAAAGGCTGAATCTATTGTTCTATCAATGGCTAGCACAATATATTATTTTCAAAAGCTTCTTTTAGAGAAGGTAATTATTTATACCCATGTATGTTTATTAAAGTAAATATATCCTTTTGTCTTAAAAAAATCTTTATGCATGTTGTTTTTATAATTTTATTTTGTTGATGACACTTGATATAAACAGATACTTTCAAGACATTTACCTATTAATGGCATGCTGGTATTTTCTCCACAGGAAAAATAGAACTGCTTTTAATTGTTAGTCCTCACCTACAAATGTTGCAATGGTCTGTCATTTCGAAAGAGGTATTTCTAAATTTTGTTAATACATCTAACTGGACATTCAGATAGGAAGAACGATCTGTAACTCAGATGTAGCAATTTAGATTGTTAAATGGGTCACTCCTGCTTCTGACTGGAATCAGTAGAAATCCTTGCTGTACCACAAGGTCTGCAAGCGGAGAGATGAAGATCCAGTGCTTGAAATATTATTTACTGTAATTGTGGCTTTTGCGCTGGTTGCCTCTAGTCACCCTAGGACATATGAGATAAGGGCAAATTATCTTTCACTTCATATCAGAAACCAGCTGTTCAAATCCATTTCTTACTTTTGTATAAGCATTGACAGGATGTTTCATGTGTGGTATATCTTTACACTCTTCATATTGCTTATTTTTCTGTGAGAAAGTACAGGAGATTAATTTAAAGAAGAAATTAACTTTTTAAGTTCATCTTGAGAAAACAAACCAACTAACAAAACAAAACCACGGAAGGCTCTTTTCACACTTCGTTGCTTTCGAGTTTTTACAATAAGAAAAAATAATTTTTTACCATCTAGGCAAGGGTTTGTACTTGTCCTGTGTTGGTGAACAGTCAAAAGGACATTCTTAAAAATTCTAGGATTTCAAAAAGCACATAAGTTGATATTGTCAGAAGCTTTCAGTAAAGTAACATGGTAAATAAGAACATCTCTACAATTAGTTTGGAACTAGAGTCACATATATTTTTGAAAACTTATCTGTCTTTGTTAAAACCTATAGTAAACCAAAATTGCTGCAAGCTTAGAGCCTGACATAAAAGGTGACAGAATGACTGCATTATCTCAGTTTTGCTGTTGATATATCCAGACAGGAGAGAACAGAGTAGGCTGTAAGGGTTTACCTTCAATGGTGATTTCAGAACTTACACTTTTGTTGGCCTTTGTGAATAATTGAGAAGAACAATCTGAGTTTATGAAACCTCAGAAGATAGAGTTGCATATAAATATTAATTTCTTTCAAGATGAGCTCACAAAACTGAAACGGCAAAAGAGTGTAAAACATCTTCAGGGGGACAGAATATTTAAGATTTCACTGAACTGTATAATCAAGGGGTATATACCTCTCAAAATAAATACATTAAGGTTTTGGAGAAACTATTGGCAATACATTGCTAATTTTGGAATTATTGTATAAACTAAAATCTTTCAAATATTTTGATTTGATGTCCAGTTTCATGCTCTTATTTCTTCAAGGTATATGATGGAAAAGACAGTTCTTCACGCTCTCTTGGAGTCTTCACCAAAAATGACATGATGGGAGTTATTCTTAATAGCACCTCTAACCATATGTGGATAGAGTTTAATACCAATGGATCTGATACTGACCAAGGATTTCAGCTGACTTATACAAGTAAGTAGCTCACAAATATGGTCTGATTGATTGCTTTGTGGGCAAATGTGTATTTCTCAGCTGTAGTGATTTCTTTTGGAATGTTGAAGGTAATTTCCTAGAATGTACTGTGGTTAAGAGACTGAGCTTTACTTGTCTACATGACTGGATAGGTGTTAGTAATTTAAAAACATTGCTGAAAGCAAATTTGTAAGTTTTTAAACCAAAAAAGCATGATTATTTTTAAGGCCTAGTAGTGGGGTTGTGACATATGTGGGTTGAATATGTTAGTTGCTACATCGTAGCAGAAAACACACAGAAAGATTTTAAAATGGAAAGTTCAATCTCTGCAGTCAAATCAGACAAGAAAAGAAAAAAAGAAAAGAGAAAAAAAGAAGGGAAGGGAAGGGAAGGGAAGGGAAGGGAAGGGAAGGGAAGGGAAGAGAAG
>VZTA01017073.1:17868-48916 GCA_013398855.1 Mohoua ochrocephala
AGAAAAGAAAAGAAAAGAAAAGAAAAGAAAAGAAAAGAAAAGAAAAGAAAAGAAAAGAAAAGAAAGAAAATACAAAAGAGAATAAAAATAATAGTGTATACCTGGGTGCACACTCTTAATCTGGCCTGATTGCTTGTCAGGATCAGGGTGGAGTATACTGGAAGGAGACCGGAGTGAACAAGTTTTGACAAAAAATGCACTTGTCCCACAGACTGTATGCAATTAATTGAATTAATTTTGCTGGCAAAACAATGAGTTTTTTGTGGGGAGTAACTTTGGGGATAACTAGTTTGTTGCCAACACACATAAAGAGATATTTTGTCCAGGTTTCAAGGAATCTCCAAGTTCTGTTTACTTTCAATTTATTATCTTTTACATTACTTTCCATGAGTTGCTGTTGAATCTTGCAGAGGAGAGCACCACAACATAGTGTGGTGCAGAGATGGAATCATTGCTTGTTTTAGTACATCTGATGTTTTCCCTTTGGTTTGGAGCAAGCTGTGGAATAACCAGAAATCGTTCACTTCGTCTTCTTTCTTTCTGCTGTGCCTAGTAAATCTGAATGTTATCATCCTACCTTTAGATGTTTTTTTCTTACAGAACCACTGAGGAATGACTAGGGAAATCTACTCTGATTTACCTAGAGAAACTGTATATTTTTTTTCCTTTGAAAGAAAAGGAACCAAAGATCTGTTTTAAATACAATCTTATTTTAAGGGCTCTGATTTCAAGGGTCTCGAATCAGTTCCTTTCAAATCCTGCCTCAGTGATCAGTTCCACCTACTGTTTACAAATGTAATTTTACTTAAAAATATAATTTTGTCTAATTTCTACATCCAATTGCTTGATTTTGCTACACTTTATTTTGCAGTTCCATAAAGATTTGCTCTCCTGCACCATATTTTTCTGTGTAAGATAAGATACAATAATTCATGTCTTAAGGCTTTTTTTCCTGACTGTTTGATTAGTTTGAATCTCTGTTTTCTATTCTTCCAAGTATTTTCACATTTTCTGAAGTGTATAGACAGAATTTGACATAGTCTTCTAACAGTAATTTTAATACTGGGTAGAGAGGCAAAACTTATTTTCCTATGTCTGCATAACATTTTACTTTTTTTTTAAATTTTGGTTACCAAGTATCTAATTTATTTTATCATAGGTAATCAATTTGCAGCCGTTCATATTGAAAAGCTTATCTGTAATGACTTTTCTTCCTACTTTCTCTCACATGAGACAGTCCGCAATTGTAAATAAAGACTAATTCTTTACTTCTCACATGTTTTTTCAGGAAGCCAAATTCAATAGAATGAATGCTGAGATAGTGACTATCTAACCAGGTGATTTCCTTCAACTGTAACTGTTTTTTCCAAACTCTTCAGTGCGAGACTTTTCACCATTCATAAACAAGCAGAAGATGTATTCTTTTGCAGTGCTTTGAAAGCTGGCTGCAGTGTTGACTCACCTTCTTTTTCTGAAAGACTCTCATCCTAGTAATATCTTAGAGATTAGATACACCAGAAATTTATACTCATTATTTGATGGATTTGGAATTTTTTGGTGCAGTTACAATATAGTTACTAAACAAATGTGTCCATTTTTCATTTGGTAAATACACGAAACACAAAATGATAATTATCTTTTTGGATTAATAAAGCTATAGCTTACACCAGATTAACTGAAAGATCACTCTGAAGTTTATTTATTCATGTTTCAGATTGAACTATAATGCCAGATACTTTAAAATTACTAAACCAAATTGAAAAGGTGCTGAAATATGGTCTCACTGAAGGAAATGAGAAATTCATGGTGGAGTGAATGAAATTGAAAAATTAATATCATAAGACAGAGATAGGAGAAGTGATGATCTAATAAATCAGGTCATTAATTCAGGTTACTTCCTATCTGGTTGCTGAGTTCTTGCTACCCTCAAGGCGTCATCAACTGCCCTTAATTGTTGCTCTTTGTGGTACCTTTCTTCCTATTTATGCTGTTGAAATTAAGAAGTAACATTGCAGGATGTTATTAAACAGACTAACACAAAAGTTTGCTATTTCATTTCTGTGCGACTACATTTCCATCCTTTTTAATCATGTGAATTCTGAAGATTATGTTAAGTTTAAAAATACAATAGAAGAAAAAGCTAATGATCCATGAGAACAGAAATACGAATAAAGAAACTTTTATCTGTTTTCAGAATTTCATTACTGACATAATAAAATCAAATTTTATAAAATCAGAAACCGAGATGTTTGTATAAATTGTAGAAATCAGAATATAAGCAGATACTAAAAGGAAATCTATAAAGGATTCAGGTTTTAAATGAAATCTGATGAAATTTCTGATGAAATCTTCTATAGAGGAAATTGCTTCAGCTAATACTGAATGGAAGCTGGAAATTATAGTTATCTTATTCTTTGATCTATAACTACAAGATGCTTTCAAGGAAATGGATTTATCCTGATAGGTAGAGATTTTTTTTACTAGAAAAGACCATGAAAACATCTGTACTCTTTCTAAAGTTAACTGTTTTGAGAAAATAAGAAATATTTTGCATGAAAACTAAAATTACAATTATTTTATTTAAGGAAAGTGCTTCAGAAAAATGGGGAATATTTTAGCCCGAAATTGGCGGGGTAAGTATACATGAAGTAAGAGTCAATGAAATAGTAATTTGAGCAATAGCTGAATATGACTCTACCAGAGAAGAAGAAAAATGAGGAACAAAGAGGGAAACTTGTCTACTTTGTGTAAAGGAAGTTTATATAAAGCCATTTCCATATAGTGTGTTTGGAGGAATAACGGAAAGTGTCCACTTCCAGTACCTCTATACTGCTCTCAGAGGGAATGACTGTAAACATTTATATCTCAGTGCTGAGGAAATGACAACATAAGGTCGATGACTTTAATTCTCTGTGAGTGGAGGACATCAGTAGCCATTTTAGCATGTAAAAATTTAAGTGTATGCTTGTTGTAGCCACAACTGACTCATGTGACAGCTATTTTATTTCCTTGAGAAAATGTCTGTTATTCTTTCATAATTACAGTTTTATAATTCAGGGGATCTTTTTTCCCTCCATCTGATTACAACTTTTCTCCGTGAGACGCCTCTAATTTTTGTGGGGAAGAGAAGATTAGATACAGGGATTCCCACAGCTATTCCTGTTCACTGCTCAGTTATAAGATTTGGCCATTCTGGTATAAAGATGCCAGTGCTTTGTGCTGTCATGTCAGTGGCCTTTACTGTTACATTGCCATTCAGATAAAACCAAAATCTTACTGATGCCACACAGTGACTGGCGGAAAAAGCAAAACACAGCTGTCTGGTAAAAGTAACAGACTGCAACTTTAAATAAGGAGCAATTCAGTACAGCTTCTGAATAACAAACAGGCAGTCTCCTTGCCATGCCTAACCACTCCCCTATCACACAAGAGGAATTTTAACAGTGGCTGTTTTCATTCATCGTGCACTGAACTTGCTCTGACTTGTGTCACCAGTGCTTCCTTGCTCCTGTTTAATCCTCCTTCCTTGAACATAGTCTCACTTTTCTTAGCTTTTGGAAAAATGAAAAACAATACCTGCACACTTTATCACACATGTCATACACAAATGTTTTGTGACCCTCCGAGTACTGCCTAATGCTGCTACTGTATGATCTATATAGACTCGTACAGATCACAGATCACTCAGTGCTGTCCTGTACTTGCGCAGTTTTCTCAGTAAAGTTCCCAAACATTTGAGACGAAAACACTCTTTCCCTTCACAGTACCAACTAGAAATCTCAAAACTCATTTCTTTTCATGGTGCCTGATGATAGATGTCTATATTCATGATGTGTAAGGAACTTTACCACTGTGTAGAATTGCTCTTCAGACTCTTCTCAGACCTGAGGGTTTTTACCATGTGCTTTGCACTGGCAGTTGCTTGTCTGAAATAGCATGAAGCTGCTAGACGTCTTCTTTTTTAGGAACAGCTTATCTAGCTCTCTATGGCAATTTAATGGCTCCCTAGTCCTGTGCAGTAAATAATAGAAGCAGAAGCTTCACTTATCTGCAGATTAAACCTTAGAATATATTGTAATAAGTCAGTGGAAGAGTCCATCCAGAAATACTGACAGATACAATCTGTAGGAGCATGCCTGGCTGCGCTGGCCCACTCAGTATTGTGTTCTGCCTCCCAACAGACTCCTCTGTGTTTCAGAAACATGAAGAACTAGTTACAGACTTTTTAAAGTCTGAAAATGGTTCAGGAATTTGTGGTATACTCTGTAGCTAGATTTTAGATTTCTGAAGGCCTGTCACTGACCTGTCCCTGATTTGCTGCTATAGATTAAAAATGAGATTCCATGTTAGTTCCTCAACAATTGTTTTTTTATTTGTATCCTCCACTTCCTTGTGATGTGAAATTAGATATTCTCCTGCACTTCTGTGCTAAGATGGAAATGAGGGCTAAGGATTTGTCTTTATGAAAATGTGTATGTAGGCACAAATCATAATTTAATGGTAACATCCTCAAATTTTGAATCCATAATGACCATTTCTTTCTCTGAGAGCAGAATTCTGCATGGCTATCATTTCTTTCACAAGAGTTCAGGCTCCTGAGCTGTGCTCCAATCCACAGAACTTAACACAGATTTAGGATTGTGCATGGATAGTTGGTTTTTTTTTTTTTAATGAGGTTTAATATTTTCATTTGCATTTATCATCCCTTATATTTAGCATAGTTAGTAGTTTTACATTATTCTCTTCATTGGTCTGAAGAAATTCTTTTCAGTTTAAGGAAAGAAATTTTAAAATACATTTCTCAGACATGATGCACTAGTTTAGCATTCATGGTATTTCGTTACTGCTAATAAAGATTTAGTTCTAATTTTCAGTTTAAGTTCTGTCTTATAATCATTCTTTAACCCTACTTCTTTCAAGAGATAGTGAAGGTTAGTGCATGGAAGGTGAATCTGAATTAGCATGGTCTAAATTAATATAAATTGTTGAAACCATTTATAATGGTTCATTTAAGAGAATCATGAACTTTAATTTAGTTCATTTCCTATTCTACAGTAATTGAAAATGTTAGAATGTCAGTGAAAATAATGTTCTGAAACTGCAAATTCAGACAATTACTCTAGCACACAATCAGACTCAAACTCAAGAATACAGTGGCTTTGCCTCAGGGTGTATAACGTCAGTTTAGCAGAACAATCCAGTAATGAAAAGAAGTTTCCTTTCCATAACTAGTCTGTGTATAAGATCTGTTCCAAGTAGAACCTTCACACACTGCAGTAAAAATGTAAGACAAAACGAAATGAAAATACACCAAAGACAAAAATTATTAAATGGGTATGTCTTAACCTATACATGTATGATGTGGTCACAAGTCCTATTAAGAGCAGTGCCATTATGTGACTAACCCCAAATGAATGTAAGCTGTATTGCATGCATAGAAAAAGCTCTTGTAAAAGAAAGTCAAAGTTGCAAAGTTGTTAGAAAGAAGGAACATGTTAACTATTTCTCTTTTTCAATTAGGAAAAAAAAAGGTTTGATATGTAGGAGGTATCGCACATGTGGAAAAGGTAATTTGTTAAAAGTTATTGATCTGGTTCTGAAAATTATCAGTTGAAGGTCGCCTGACTTTTCTGTGTATGGTTCAGAGATTCTCATCTGCTTAAAACCACTGAGTTTTCCAGTGTTATTATTCACATCTGTTATGAAAGATAGGGCTGCTTTTTAAAATCTCTTGTTATAATATTGAAAATGCAGTTATGATTCGCAGGTAAGAAAGAGAGTGGCTAGCGGAGATCACTGTAGGTGTCAATATGCATATGGTGTTTTACATTTATATTAAAATTCTGTCTTTAGAGTATGAAAGTAAGATTTTTCAGTGATGCCAATTCAGGTAGGCTTCTTAAGCATACTTTTTTTCTCATCTGCTGATGTATTGATCGCAGCTAAAAAATGTGATTGAAATTTGCAAGCAGATTCCAGCTAAATTCATAATCTCAGGAGTGATGGAATAAAGATTATATTGCTTTAATATTAAAGAAATGATCATATTTGTAGCGTTATTACTGAGACCTTAGTGGGAACAGTTTCCATGAATTTGTCAATGCAGTGGTTTGAAGGACAGGACTTTACCTTGTTTGCCACCTCAACCTAAACTTTTTCTGTCATATTTTAAAAAGAATCTATTTCTATGAAGCCATTATAGACTTTGTCATTATATGTATGTGCAGCTGGATTTAATGAGTTTTAGCTGGGATTTGTTCCAAAAGTTTGCTCATTTCCTCTGTTTTTCACAAAAAGACTGCTGTTTATTTGCAGTGAATCATTTCCTCTTTTCCAAGTTTTAGATGAGTAGACAGTAGAGTTACTGTTAATTTTTTCCCACTGCTATAATTACCAGAATTTTCCCATGAGCAAAAATTCATGCTTGAAAACTTAGAACACTTGAACAGAACTGCCAATATCCTATTGTTCTTTACCCCTGGCCTTCTTGCCTACATTGGCCTCATGTTGAATGAAAAATTATTATTTCCCTTTTAGGATTATTGGCTTAACCCTATCTGTTGGGAAGGAGAAGCTGATAAGCAATTCCTTAAGTCAGGTAGATATCAGCACTTAGAAATCTAGGATGATGGAGTAATCCTTCTTGCAAACTCCTTCTTGCTGCAATTCAAATGTAGGATATGTTAGGTGCATCATTATTGATTTGCTGCTTAATTTAGGAAAGTATTAACCATAACAGTCTAATTATAAAATCTAAGCTACACAAATGTGAATATATTATTCTGTTCCATACTTCTAATACTCTTACACAAAAGTACAATCTTACATAATATATAATATATATACTATATAAATTATAATATATAATAATATAATCTATAACATATAATAATATATAATATAGTATATAATGTTAGACTTTTCAAATAACTTGTGGGTGCCCCTGAGATCAGTTTGATCTTAACTTTCTTCTGACTGTTTTTTTTCCTTTCTAAAAACATGACTTTTCAAGAAAAATCTAGAATTACTTTGTAAAGATTTTAAGAGCTTAGATGTAAGAAAGTGAGTTTTTCTCCATTCTCTTTATTATATTAGGGAAGTTTACATTTCAACAAATTAAGATTGGTGCCCTCAAACCTAGTCATTTTTTATAACTGAAGATTAGCAATAAATAGAAATAAACAGATTTTTTTTTTCAGTCAGATAAACTATGTTTCTGATGTTTCTAATTATTGAAAATAGTAAGGAAGTTATTTCAGAATAAAATTATTACTTCAAAATTTTATGCATAGTAAAATCATCCTGCCAAAGCTATGTGTACATTATATATGGGCAGAATTAAGGATGCATGTAAAGAGAAGACTATTTGGAACAAAGATAGTTAAAGGTGAATGCTATAAACCTATTTATTTCTATTCTTTCTGCTTCCATAAACTTTTTAGATGGGAAGAGTTGCTTGAAACAGGATGATGAAAGGTAGACAAGATTTATGGGTTTCTTATTATTCAGTTGTTCACCACAGTGTGTTCAGAAATTGATTTTCAGAAGTTCTGGGCACAATACCACTATCCAGAATAACAAGTGATGTGTGCATGTCGTTCACCTGTCAGTGTGTGAAGGAATGAACATAGTTGGAGATGATGGGGTTCTTTTAACTTTCAGTCCCGTCTGTGCCATACTACTTTTTATAAGCTCGTACAATGGTTTTTTCCATTTTTAATCCATCCTTTACATTCATGATGACATCATTCCTCTAGGGGTGAGTATTTTAGAAAAGACTGTGAGGCAATGAATGAATGTGCAAACACTTAAGCATTTAGTATGTGTTAAGCCAAAGTATCTTGCACTAAATAACACCGGAAGAAAAGTGTGTGTTCATATTATTTCTTTTCCTTTTCTTTCTCCTCTCCCCGAAAAAAAATAAGACCAGTCTCTTCTAACAAGCCACCTACAGAATATTTTTAAGTACTGTCTGTATCAGTCATTTCCCCACTGATTATAAAAGGTGGTTTAGACATGGAGATCCTGAAGATATCTTTACATAGATACTTGAAGTTAGAGTTCTTAAACTCACATAGAATTTCACCTTTAATCCCTGCATCTTATATGGAGTATAAATTGTAATTAATTATTCACTTACTTGCTGATTGCAAAGCTTATTTGTATGCTTTCTATAGATGCACAGCAGTCATCTTGCTGCAGGCATATATATTTGCATACCCATCTCTTTCAAGTATTGTTACTTATGTATTTTCTTTCAATGAAATAATAAAAACCTGTCTTCTACTACCTGTCTACACATATTTAACTTGCTTCTTAAATTTGCAATTTTTTAGTTGTATATGGGGACATCGTAGCTGAAAAAGAGAGAACAAAGTTTTTGAATAGGATACATGGACAAAAAGAACCTCGTTTGAACTTGGTGGGAAAAGGCCTTAGAACTTTTTGTAATATATTTATAACAGGAAAAAATTACAGAAAAGAATTCTTTTCCATTTTATGTTCAAAAGACCTGTTATTGACAACATGTTGTAACATATCTATTTTACATATTTTGCAGGTTTACCTAAGTTTTTTACATGTTGCTCATGTTAAGAAGAATTGCTGAAATTTCTATTAGAAAGTATTTCCATTGGATGGCTATCTCATCCATATAGTCAGAATTAATTGCCTGTTGATTGCAAAACTTTTGAGAAATTAAAAGTGTACTTCTCAGTTTCCAAAGGATACAAAGCAGCAGTTTCTGATACCTCACTGTGGGCACATTATCCAAACACTTTTCTTTCTATAGATTTTTCCATCATTCTAATTAGGTAGAGATTTTGTAATTGGCCATTTTTCCAGTACATTTTTTTTCCTACAGCTGTAGGTCTCAGGACACAGTTGCACATGAAATGTTCCAAGGTAGAATGAAAATGCCAAGAACTCTTATTTTGAATTGCATTGATTTAATTAAATAGTTTATGTTATGGATGTTTAGGATGCAATGACTGCAGAATGCGTATTTGTTGACATTTATATGCATTTAGAAATCCATTATATACTCCAAACATTAACTCAAATACCACTTCATACTTTTAATTACTCTTTGATACTTCAAAAAGATTCTGTGTTAAACATATAGACTACACGTATGAGCTTAAATGACTTAAGATTTAGGCAACTCTAGAAGAGTTACTGGTGTTTCAAATATTTTCATATTACCTTTATTTTCTAATAAAACATGTTAATATTTCCATGTATGTATTGAAATAGGATTGTTATATGCACTTATCCTTCTTCTTTTGAAGTCATCCTGAAATCTTTTCTCACATCACTTTCAGAAGCTGAAGATAGGTTATACATTATTTGTGAGTTCTGTCTTCCATGGCTAGCAGAAAAGAAAAGACAATGCCTTTTCACAATGGGCATGAGCAGAGCCCACCCAGTCTAGAGTTATGGTGTAGTACGTAATATAATTATAAGGGATTACTAAAGAGTATTTGGCATCCCTTTGGTGTTTAATATAAAAGCCTTTTTGCATTCAAAATAATTAACCCCTCATGGCTTGTCTGGTGAAATTTTCTTAGCAATTAATGGTGTTTTTGTTGTAATAATATTTCCTCATCTGTAACAACCAGTAATATTAACAGGAAATTATATGAGTATAAACTTATTCATCGAAGACAAAATTATTGATACTGTTGATCTACATCTACATGCTAAAGTTTTTATGCTTTCAGGACATGTTCATCTTTAGATTAGGCATCTAAAGTTTTGAAAGTAACCCAGCTGGCATTTCTTTTGATGCCTTCGGTTTTAACTTTTATATTTTTCAAATTCTGTGCTGCCTGGTGTGTAACTCTGAAGTTCCTTGTGGCCTGGTAGCTGCTGTTCTCCCATGCTGGTCAGACATAACAGACCTCTGCAGGCTTCCACGCCAAGGACACCAGGCCCAAAATGTGTAAAGTAAAAGCCTCTAGAGAGGGGCAAACTTGGGGTAATTACATAATGAAACTGAGGTTATAATTGGAGAATTAACGCTGATATGCAAATGAACCAAACTTATCAAAGTGTGAAGAACTCGTGACCCACCGTCCATCCTGGGTGTCCATCTGGGGCGTAGCCTCTGGACTTCCCGGGGCGTGCCTTTGAAGGCCCTTCAAATAAATACCTGCCTTTATTCTCTTACTCTTGTTCGGTCTCTGTGTTTTAGGTGGCCACGTAAGGCATCACTTTTAAAATGTCTTTACAGTTTTGTCTGGAGGCTTTCTATTAAGAGTTCTTGCTACAAAATAGCAGAGTTCACAGAAGTTACAGCACAGATTCATGCTTTTGAATTTACAAGAAGAAATTCTTATTTGGCGGTTACAGTGTTCTGGGATCGTATCTGAGGCCAAGGTTCCATGGTCTTAAAAATGAATTGGTGCAGCATCAGGGTGCCCAGCAGTGCAAATCTAATCTGAATCTGGCACAAACACATGATTGAATTCCTGTAAAATTAACAAGAGCATACAGAAAAAAACTTATAAGCATTTTATGCTTTTGTGGTGGTTTTATGTATGGTTTGGCATAAAGTCAGAATGTCATTGACAAACAATAATGAATTCAACATAGCTGTAAATAAAGCTAAAGTGTCAAAAGCAGTTGAACAAATTAGCACCATGGGACCACAGTATTAAGGGCTGTGATGTTACATTTATTTTATTGTCAGTTCAAGTATTTCCTCTTTTTTAAAACTTTTATCTTCTATCTCCATAAGTACAGTTTTAATTGCCATAGTATATTTTTTGCAAAACCTAAACAAGGTTCACTAAGCAAGAAAGAAAAAAAAAAAGGAAGTAACAAAGGAATAAAGCCCTGCAGCCTAATTTCTTGGCTTATATTATGATCCCTAGTAACAGTGTGCTTATATGTTCTACTAAATCAGTCATAATGTAATATGCATCAACATACCTTTGTGTAGGAAGTAAAATTTGGATGAGTAACATAACTCACAATTCAGAGTGTCTTTGTTGCTTTTGTCAATTCATAGAAGTCTTAGTGTTGAACTCAAGGTGGAGTTTCAAATTAGGGACCAAGTACCTAGAGGTTGGTAGTGCACCTTTTAGGTGCGTAATTTTCGTGTGTCTGGCTTTAGGAGAGTGGTTGTTTCAAAATACTATAGGACTTCTTCTAGTAGGAAATTACTTGGTATAGATTACTTATTTTTCATATAGCCACTGTAGGTTTACATGCAGAGTAAATGCACAGGTATATATATGGTAAGTAAACTGTATTCTTCCTTTCAAAATGAGGGAAGGGAACATTTGCAGATACCTCAGGGTGTTGTCAACTTCTGTTGTAAGTACACTGTGTGATACAGAATCCCTGAAAATTTCCCTCGAAGACACAAAATGAACACTCTCTTCTTTGTATTGACGACAAGCTGTGGAGGGCACGAACTTGAAGCTGAACTGAAAGATGTGCTTCATGGATGCACATGGCATATTCCACCCACTGAGGGACACAAAAGCTAGTCCAAGGCAAAAGACTTGAGTGCAGATAGTGAGGACAACAGGTCCGCAGCTTCATTGTTTCGCTGCACAGATTTGCTTTTACTATACTGCACTGCTTACTAATGTAGCTAGTGCCCATCATAATTAAACTGAATTGAAAGAAGTTGTAATTAATAGTCTACATATATTTATAGACATGTCAATAATTTTTGCCCCGACCACTGGTATTTCTACATTCCTGATTATTTACATCAAATATGACAGAGTAAATCACACTAGAGAATGCCAGGAGGTTACAGCCAATCACCAAGATGTATTCTGGCTGTTTTGGTTTTAATTTAATAGGCTTTTATGCATTCATTGTTCTGACAATCCTATAATGAAACTCGAGAATAAGATAATTGGCAGCAATTTGCCAATACAATAATCTTTCTCAGCAGTAAGAATCTTGGCAGAATTTCTCTGACGCTGGCTTGTTGTATTGTCAGGTAAACCCGAGTACTGTGACTGTGTGGAACTCATGACCATATTCTCTCGTTGTAAAAGTTCATAGCATCTCTTTTAACACTGAAGTTCTGTTGCAACATTTCTACAATGATATTTCACAACAATATGATCCTTTATGACAAATTACTCCAGATGTACAAGAGCATCAGGGAAAAAGAGAATGAAAAGTTCTGGTTTTTGTGTATGAGAGGAAAGAAAAGAAACTGGGAAAAAAGAGCACAAGATACAAGAGGGCAAGATATTGCTGTGTTTGCACATGATGAACAGCACCTACATGCATGTGAAATACCCCAATTTTTAACAGGCCTGCTGATAAATAATGAGAGCAATGCTGGTGGAGGAATGTAGTGAACATGGAGCTGCAAATGATGTACTGTCATTCTTACAGTTTTTTCTAGAGTATTCAAAGTGCCATTTTAAAAATTTGTCGTAAATGCCAGCAATTTGTTAGTTGGATGTTCTTGCAGGGAATATTTTTGAAATACAAAAAGCAATAATACTCTTTATTTTGCTACAGTGAATGTTTGTATCTATTTTTTTTTTTTTTCCTAGGCATAATATTGTGCAAACAAACCTAAAAATTAAGAGTACTGCTGGACTCTTCATGAATTATCAATACCTAGCAATTAAAATGAAGGTGGTCTTTTTTGATAGAAATGTCTGAATATTCTAAATAAACCAGCAAATACTGAAAGTTTTAATGTCTCAAGGATATTTAAATTTAGGAGTTTTATTTTTGTTTCCAGTTAGATATTTTTATTTGCGTGTTATTTTTTAATTTATTTTGCGTGAAATAGGAAATTAAATTCTGGTACTTAACACAATGACTTCTTATGTTTTCTATAATCACCTTATCTAACACTTTACCCCAAATAAATATTTGATTTGGGTTTATAATGGACTGGCAGAAAATCTTAACTTTCCTGTTACTCCCACAGAGTCTCAAAAATAAGATTTAAAAAATCAGTATATTTCTGGAGGGGACTTCATGTCCTTTGACACATGTACAGGCTGAGCAATTCCTGTATGTACCACTGTGTACTCGGAGTGTTTTTAACAAAGTGGTGTTTCCCTATCTTTTAATTTTCAGAGGTACTTTGTTGTTTCCAGGTGCAAAAATGCAGTGCAGTGAGTATCTGTAGAGTTTGAGGCTCTTGAAGAAGTAGGCAATTCACCTTGGGACAGACAGGTGGAAAAAAAAACAAAAAACAAACAAACAAAAAAAACCCCTGGAAAACACGTAGAAATCTACAAAGCAAAGGAGGTGAAATACCTTTATATCAGTGGATACTTAAAGATATAAGTGGCTTACAATGATGATGTGAACTATTAATAAGGCAAAATAAACCCAGAAATAGCTTTTGTGTTCCTCAGTCCTGTTTCAAGCAAGAACAGACAAAGTGCAGGCAGGCTGTGGTAGGCTTCTCTCAAACTTCTAAAGCTTGTGACATGATCTCTTTAACTCTTTACGTCTATAATGTATGTTTACACCTTGTGTAAAACTGAATGCAAACTGAAATACATGACATTATAGCAAGTCAGAACAATAGTTTCATCGCAGTCTTGATACCTTCTTTAGTGAAGATGGCTGTATAGCAGACAAGGAAGGCTGGTTTGTCCGAAAGTTCATTTCATTTCATTTCACCCAAATTTATCTGTTGGTTTTGTAAAAGATACTACCTCTCCCTGACAACCCTGTCTTCTTTATGTGGTAAAAGGTATTGGAGAATCAATCTCTCTAACTGTATATCAGTGTTATGGAAAGTTTTTTCATGAGACGCAAGTAGATTCTTTAGTCAAGGGAGTTTCATCTGTCAATCCCATGCCACTGCATTTGATAACTAAATGTTGCACCTAATACAGAATGGGAAAGTGTCTAAAAGCCGTGGCAAAGAAATATTATTACACTGGCTCATGCTGTCAAATCAGCATTAAAATATCATGCTATCTATCAAACAACTTACATTTTTGGGATTTTACATAAATGTCTCTGTATGTTTAAAAAGGAGATTAAAATAATGAAATATAGCTATGTCGTGGGAAGTTCAGCTCATCTGAATGACCAAATCATCTTGGCTCTTCATAGGTTTGATGAGAAACAGACCTTTTTAGAATTGTCTGGTCCATCCAATCGATTTTTTCTTCCTTAGGATGAGATTAATCGCACTTCACAAGATACTAGTAACTCTAAAATACAGAAAACTGTTTAGATGTGACTGTTTATATAGTCATTGCTGAGAGCCAGTGATTGCTACCTCTCTTTTTTTCTGGAAACTGAGAATGGTGGGTTTGGGTTTTTTTTGTTTGGTTTTTTTTGTTTGGTTTTTTTTTAGGTCAACAGAAAGAAATTGCAGGGATGTGCAAATATTCACATGGAAACAATCTTTTAGCAAGGGAATAACGATAAATCTCTATAATCCTTCTGTGTGTGATTATAGATACTCCATCTGACATAAAGACTGCACTTCTGCTAGTAAACTAAGCATTGTCAGGGCATGAGTACAGTATGGGGAAGTGATTCTTTAGACTGACAAAATGTTAGGGTAAATGCTAACATGCCTCTATCTTGCCTTCTTCTGTCTAGGACTTTCCCAAACAATCTCAGGCATAATATAGTAGACAGATAGCTGAATTCCCAGGAAGTGACTTGCAAACAGCCATGCTCGTTTAAAGGATAACTGAATTTAAGAGTGCATGACTGTGGTCAGAGTATTCTTATTGTTCCTGGGGCTTGATGTTCCTATTGATATTAGCACAGAGAGAGATGCAGTATCTGCGTGATGGAACAGTATTTGGTTCTGGCCTAGTTCTGGCCTGGAAAGAACCTGGGCACAGTTTAAAATAAAGGTAGAAAATATATGTCTGCAGGAGCTGATGGAGCTGACTGATCTGAATACCTGCTGATATAAGGAGTAGATTGTTTTCTAGAAATTCCTATTTTTCTACTGACAATTGAAGTGGCGTAGACTAGTTCAAACTTAGCCTTCTAATTTTCAGAATCCTGAGTTATAACAGGTAAATCCCAACCTTTGTGCCCAATTAATGAACAAAGAAAGCAAAGGTATTTTATGTTTTCAGAGGAGTTAGTTAATGGATATCTTTAGCATCTCTACTGGAAGAAAAGCTCCTTAGACTCCTTGCAGTTTTTTTCTGCTGTGGTTGATCTCAGTGCCAGGAGAAAGGCATCAAGAAAAACAGGATACGAACTCTAGCTTGTGTATTTGTAAAATAATTAAAGGTTGTCTATAGAAATGTTATTTACTACATAGTGAAGGACCTCACAGAATCATAGAATGGTTTAGGTTCGAAGGAGCCTTAAAGATCATCTAGTTCCAACATCCCTGCCATAGTGTGAGTGCCTGGAAGGATTGCTAGCTTGAAACATTTCAGGTGGTGGGGGGAGGAGAGGGGGGCAAGGGGCAAGTCGGGTCTTGCTCTGGTGAGGTGCTGAACTGCCCCTTACACCCCACCCCTCCCCCCAGCCTGTATCCCATCCCTGCAGTGGCTGCCAGTCCATGGCACACAGAGGCAATGCTCCACACCTGCCTCTGGAGCCCCTGATACAGTTCCTAAGTGGCCAAATGACTACAATCAATACCTGGGGAAGGGGCCAGGAAAAGTCAAAGGGTACTTAAAGCAAGAGACAAGGCGAGCACATTTGACCCTGCCTCCTCTTGGAATTTCTATCAGATGAACACTGCTGGAACCAGGAGTGATAGCTGTGTCTGTTCTTTTCTATGTTTTTTCTGTCTTTCTCTCCTTCTAATTCCCTCACCTTGGGATTTTGAGTAATGTTTTGAGAAAACGAGAATCTATCAGGCTTGGAGTTTGCTAAGTTGAATGGGCCAAGCTAATGCTTTGAGAAGTGTTTGTTTCATATTGATTGAGTGCTGCTCTAAACCTCTCGCCAAAGTTATCTGGTTTTCTAAAAGTGCCAGTAAAGGGTTTTTTGCTATTTTGACCTCTTGGGTATCTTGTTAGTATTTCTCCCATGTGTCTAACTGGGAGTACGTGAACAACTGGAAGCCCTTTTAGAAGTCTCAATGATCAAATTTTTTGGGGCCTTACACATGGGCAAGGACACCTTCCAGTAGAACAAGTTGTTCAAAGCCCCATCCTGCATGGCCTTGAACGCTTCTAGGGAGGGAGGCATCCACATCTTCCCTGAGCAACCTCGTGTAGAGAATGCATTGAAAACTGAAGACCAACAGCCTGATTCAGAACCACGTAAATAAACTGTTCAGTAAAATAAGGATGGCAAAATGGAACGTATTTGTAAAGTCAAAATTACGTCTTTGGCTTGGGGACATGGCAGTAATAAAGAAGAATCCACAACGAAGAAGAATTTGGAATTGAGAAAGATGAATTTGGAACTGCTCTTTCTATTATTCCAACAACAGGAACTGAAGGCAAAAGGAGAAATATAGAATGCATCTTTACATTTTAGCAATGCTGTATGAAGACAATGAAGAGAATAATGCATAACATGTGGTAAGAGTTGTAGCTGCTCAAAGCAGTTCTGCTCATTCCATGGATCACAGAGGGAGGTATTTATCCCATTCAGCATGTTAATAGGCTGTCCCGGCTTCCCAAAAAGGAGAATGCAAATTGGAAATAAGTGTGGGAATACTTCTTCCTTTCAGCAGAGAGGAAATTGAAGCCATACTATCTTGACACTAGGATGGATGAAGTAGACTTTGCACATGCTTCCTGAGTTACCACTATGGTCTCTTGACTTTGTTATGGAGATTAGGTGAGGAGGTGAAGCTACTACTTAGTGCCAAAACCAGGAGCAATATTGCCTTTCCACTGAATAAAAAAGAATGAAACATAGGAGTGGTATAAATTAATTAATTTCTCACTAATATATTTTAGAATAGTATAGATAAGATGCTTTCTTCAATAAGCTAATGTCATAATCAAATATCAAATTTATAATTAGTTCCTTGTCTTTCAGTTTGTGATTTACCCAAATTATGTACAATTCCTCTTTGGTCATTGTGACTGTATCTAATGTCACTGAACCATGAGAATTTAATTTGCATCAGGATCAGATTCGTTGCCATTATATTTTATTTGGTATTTTATATCTCCATGTCTTCCTTTCTTCTTTTCCCATTTCTTTTTGCAGGTTTTGACCTAGTAAAGTGTGAAGATCCTGGCATACCAAATTATGGCTACAAGATACGAGATGAAGGACATTTTATAGACACTGTCATTTTATACAGCTGTAATCCTGGCTATACAATGCATGGTAGTAGTATTATGACCTGCTTAAGTGGAGATCGAAGAGTTTGGGACAAACCTTTGCCTACTTGCATAGGTAATATGGATTGTGACAATGGTCTGGCATGATTGGTCTGGTGTTTCAAGAAAAAAACTCAAAATATTCTGTCTTTCTATACTTTATGAGATTATAATGGTGCAAACATATTTTAAATTTTAAGTAAAGATTGAATGTTGACATGGAAGTATAACTTCTCTGAAATAGGTGGCTGGCTATTAATGTTAATAAAACTACTGGAAAACACTTTTTTCCTATAGAGCAGTCTTTGATGGAAGACTACTGCTTCGCTTCCGATGGAGCCCTGGGTCATTGAGTCATATGCTATCACAGGCAGTGGTATTGTCTAAACACTTCATAAACTTAGAAAGCCCCATCATAAAGCAAATAAAATTGTGGGATTATTTTTCCTCATCTATTTTCATCAGAAATTATTTCAGCACCTCATTCCTATGAACTTAATTTCTAATTTTCATCCCACATTGGCGGATTATTTTGTCTGTGTGCTCTGGAGCCCTCGTTGCCGTGCTAAGATACCCCGTCTATCAGAGCTTTGAGGTAGACCTTTTCTTTAAATATCACGTCTTCAAGTGCCTAAAACTTTGTTTCATTACAACCAACATAAATGCTAAATAGAGAATTACTAGCCAACATGCAGAATAACTGAACACCAGTATAGCTATTACCCATTGTACATTTACTAGACAATTTGCATCCTCTAGTTGGGCTTTCCAGTCCAGCAATTGCCAGTGACTTCCTGGCTTCAACTTTCACATGAAGTTCCCATGGCTCTTTCCTTCTGTGTGTCTTCTGATGCTTAGTTTTCTCCTCCATTGCCTGCTGCTGGCAGGTCACCAGCTTCTTTCTTCTCACCTACACGATCTTTGCTTGTTGCCTTTCTCCCCTTTTGGGAGCTACATTCTCCATTCCAGAACCTACTTCCTGCTGAACACGTTCACAGACCTGCAGTCTACAAAAGAGCAAGCTCCTTTCCTTTAAAACGTTCAGCTTAACCAGAGGGTAAGTGTCAGAAAAACATCAGTGAACAGTGTTCCTGCTGTCTTAGTAGAGGTTATTTCCCCCACTTGATTCCAGAATTCTATCTGTAAGTTTTTATATATAAGAGAGGTCAAAACAACAATCCAGCTTTGATTTAAAGACTTTTCCAGGCTCTTTATGCATTCGAGTCCTCATGCCCTTCAGTTTAATTGGTTAGCTTCCTTTTCCTCTAAGTTTGCCCTTTTGTAGAGAAGGCCCATAATTAGTCCTACCTTTGCCTATTTCTCCATGTAATTTAAATGAAGTCATTTCTCTAAGGTCATTTTCTGCAATATTTTTTGTGCCTGTGTTCACTACTAAGTAAGACTTAGAATCAACTCAATACTTGTTGGTTTCAAGTCTATTAGGTGAATAAATCCAACCATCTACCTATTTCCTTTTCCTTCTATGATGATTTATCTTCTAATCTATATGTGGGATGTTAAAATCTCAAACATACGGCAATTAAAATAATTATAATTTTTTTTAAAAATCCCATCTATTCCAGTCTGACCTGGAGGAAGCTAGGGAACCAAGGATCAAGTGAACCTGAAGAAAATTGCTGTCTTTGCTCCAGTAGAACATCTTTCATAATCCTTCTTCAAAATACTTTTCATCAATATGTATGTTTTTTCATGCTGACATTATTTAGTTTACTACTGTATGCCTACTATGTAATGCACCTTCTAGTCATGTATTTCCACCTGTACTTCCAGTTTTCTTGATATCAGTATGCTTTTAATGTTCTATATTTCACTCAGGATTGCCACTCTATCTTTTTTCTTTTTTTGTTGTCTTTGTACTTTGATTTTGTACCTTGCATTACTAGATTTGATTTCTATATTTTATTTCCAATCTTTTGGAATCACTTGTGCCAAAATTTCTTGACCATCTTATTTCATCTCCAAGTGAAAATATGTCCCCCAATCAATAGAATAATCAGTTTTCTTTTGGTGTCCTGAGAGAGATTTTGGTCTCATTTTCTGTCTGTTCAGCCAAAAAGTATCTTTCTATGTGCTTTTATCTCTCTACATATATTTTTAATTGCTGTCCTTGTTCTTCTCCTTAAAATAAAATTTTGATATTGCATCAGTTCTGTATAAACTACCATTTCTAGTTTAAATCTCTTCTGAAACATTAATTAGATCCCCATGAAATCAAATGTTCACTATTCTCTCTTAAGATCTTCTAAAAGTGTTTCCTTCTAAACAGTCTTTTACAAACAGTCTGTTATCTTCCTTAAATTGTGGGGGTATATTACTGTTCTGTGCACAGGAAAGCTTGTCATGAAGATCCCTGAAAACTCAGTTTTATATCTGTAGATTATTTCAGGTTTGCTTCCTTCCCCCTTTAGGCTTATAAAATCTTATCCTTCCATCAGTTTTATCTTATGTTATCATAGTTTTATCTTTTCCTAAGAAAATTTGAATGACTTATTTTTCTTCCTTTTTCTGAAGCGGTCATGAACTTCCAAACATCACTTTCTTTCTTAGAAACATTTTCTTAGTATCTGTCTGTTTGTGAAGATGTATTATTTTTGCTGGTGTTCTAGATCAGCATTTGATATTTGCTGTTCTCTTCAGTGACATTTGTGGTCTTCATTGTCTTTACTATCATTTCAGCCTCATTCACAAAAAAATATCAAGCCTATACATAGGCATTTTCCACACATTCTACACTTACTAATTTTTAGTGATACGCTGTTATACTGGTCTTAGCGTGCATTCGCATTTTTTCTGTGTTCTAAGCCTTAATGAAGAAAGCCAATGAATTTTTGTAATTCCTTCTCTAGAAGTTTACAGAAATGTTTGAGTATAAGTCACTTCTATTAGTTATAGTATAGTTGTTTACATAGTATATTCTTTGAGGTGGTGATTTTACAGTGTGCTCATTTCTGCATTTAGGAAAATTAAGTTTTTAAAATTATTTTTATAATCACTTCTGGAAGTTTACTTTTGATCTACTCCTAAAATGGATTAAAAAAAAAAAAAAAGAAATACATAATTAATCATCCCAATTTTTATGATGTATTCTTTTCCTAAATGAGCCTTCTCGAAATTTTAAATCACATGTTAGTTGGTCATGTAGTTTGAGTTTAAATTTTGGTTTCGCTGAGTTAAATTTAGTTCTTTGGTAAATACAGTACTGTATCAGTCATTTCTTATCTGTAGTTATCTACCACTGTAATAATTACATTCCAAACTTTCTTGTATAATGGAAATTAATTGAAATCCTAGACAAGGGTTACATTTGAAGAAATTTTGTACTAAAGCTGTTTCCTGCTGTGGTTCTGCATATAGAATGTAGTGTTTTGAGTGATCAAACCAGCAGGATAAATAAGTAAATCAGTCACCTTATTTCCTTTATGGTAGTTTTCCCTCATGGTAACAACTTGGTTATGAGCAGTGACTCGGTGACATGTATAAGGATTAGTATTTGTTAGGAGTATTGCTGATAGATTATTTGATCCAACTGCAATGTTTTTTCCATCATCTCTGTCTATGCTTGCTGTACAGCTGTGCTTGAATAAATCCCCATGGTAGGATTTTTTAATAAGTACTTGTAAGGCAACACTATAAATGAAGTAGAAATTCAAGTGTATCACTTAACTGAAGAATCACTAATCCTTTTTAGTTCAGCGGCACATGGCTGTTACACAGTTCTGTTTCATCAGGGTGTGTCTTTCCACTGGCCAGACAACAACATGATGCTCTAAACAAGCAACATAAGAAACATTGGATTATGGATGCTTAGAACTGCTATTGGTCTCTCCACAAAAATAGCATTGATAGTAAAAATGTTTTAAACCAGATGCCACATACTATCAAATCGTAGCTTTCTGATTTACTCTCTGGCTTTGCAAGCATATGGCATTTAAATTTTTAAATACCAAAGGAAATTGCTTGACAATACCTACTGCTTTTTGGTGTAATTAAACTTGAAGTTATATAGAAGTAACGTGAAAACATTAAACTAAAATCATTTTGACATTACAGCAACACAGAAAGCTATTTTAATTATAAAATTCAGTGCTGTGAAGTTTGAATTCAAGCATTCATTGTTAGAAAAGCCAAGCATGTTAGATGGGAAGTTTCTGAAACATTTTCGATGTCTTGCTAATGCTAAAATTGTGCTTTTGTAGTCTCGGTACATATTGAACTTGTCTGGTCAGTTAAGTAACATAATCACAGAAGTATGGTTTATTTCTTTACAACAAGGTAGGAATGAGATCATTGTGTTCATTTTTAACTTATGTACATGTCCTGGTTTGTATGTATGTGTACTGCTTCAGAAGTATTAGGTCATTCTATTCACTTTTTAGAAAACACAGAGATGCGGAATGGATAGAAAATGGAAGTACAAATGACTATGGTCTCATTAGAAATGTAATCCTTATTTTGCAGCTGAGTGTGGTGGTCGGATTCATGCTGCTACATCAGGGCGCATTTTGTCCCCGGGTTACCCAGCACCATATGACAACAATCTTCATTGCACTTGGATTATTGAAGCAGATCCAGGAAAGACAATAAGGTACATGCTAAATTTCGATATTTATGGTTGACTTCAGAATTTTATAAACTTTTAGTAATTCTCATATTTTTCTACACAAGCTGCTGGTTTTCACTGGGGTAGTCAAGATACCCTTCTATCAGGTGTTGCATCAATTTCCCAGGGTTGCTTGCCTGTTCGGATGTAAAGTCCCTGCATATGGGACAAGATAACCAGCATTCAAGGCACCTCTGAGTATTGCCTCACCCAGAAGTTGCCTTTTACACCAGGACAATACCAGATTCCACAAACCCCAGAATATGTTAGAGTGTTAATTATTTGTATTAAACAGCTTTTATAAGGGTGAACAAGAACCCCAGGAATCTTCATAATAAAACAATTCCCATGAATCACAGGCAGGAAAAGAACGTTGCAACAGGTAGGAAAAGAACATTACATTCCCTCATCCTCTCCACAAGACAGCCCTGCCAGCACAGCAAGGCCATCAATGCCAGGGCAAAGCACAGCCCCGTTGTTTGAATTAACATGTTCCCAAATTCAGCAAAATGAAGAGCTAGTCAGTGGAGCCAACAAACTCTGTGACCTGCACAGGAACTTGACAATTACTACTATAGCTGCAGCACCTTCATGCAAAACTGGTGTTATTTCAAGACCCACACTGGGCCCTGAAAAAATCTGTGGTGAGTTGACATTGTCTGAATACCACATGCCCACCTATCACTGACCTCCTCAGCAGGATGAGGCGGGGAGAAAATAACATGAGAAAAACCCCTTGTGAGTCAAAATAAAGTCAGTTTAATAAAAACAAAAGCAAAGGTCGTCCACGCATGGAAGCAGAGGAGAACAAAAGATTTATTCTCTACTTCCCGTCAGTAGGTGATGGCCAGCCACCTCTTCGGGAGTAGGCCTTCAGTATGTGTTGCTCTGGAAGACAAACATAATCACGGAATATTCTAATTTGAAAGGGACTCACAGGCAAAACAATATAAGTAAATGACAAGTTATTCAGTGGGAGGTTTTTCCCTTTTTTTTTGTAATCCTGTTTCACTAAGCCAAATATTGAATTTATGCCATCATGGGCTATTTCAATGCATCATTTTTGTTTAAATAACAATTTTCAAATTAATGGTTTCCAGTTAATGACTATTAAGATGTAGAAATGTCAACACACAACTATTTGAAACAACAACAACAAAAAGATATTTTGATATTTACCTATTAGATTTCTTCAGCATTAAGAATGTAAACATTCAACACTTGGAGACAATGCACATATTTTGACTAAAAAGATAACGTTCCTAAACACCTTTATAAATATAATTCTTCACCTGGAGATAAATACAGATCATTGTATTATAATACAGTTTTATATTTTATGAATTTTAGCAAAAAGCCAATCCATGATATTTTTTTTCTTTTTTGTGTAGGAAAGGAAACATCATGCTGACGGGACTTCTTGTGCTATGCATTCTACTGTCTAGTAGCTACTACATTTTTTCAATTGCATAGAATTCAAACAAAACAGCGTTCCTTCTATCCTCATTTGAATAAAAAGAGGAAATCTTTGATGAAATCATAGTTCGTATACTTTAAAATATTTATCATCAAAATAAGATAATTTATAGACTCATAAATTAAGTCTTGAGGATTTACACCCCATAATGGCATTTTCTGTCATTCAGACATTTATAAAACAGAACTGCATGTCTCTTACAAGATCAACTTGTTCAACAGGAAAAATGAGTAATGCTGCAGGACCACCAGCTCTTCTTCAGTCCTAAGCAACATCTTAAAACTACAATTTGGGAATGATTGCTTGGAGTTTTTTGTAACTGTGTTTAACGAGTAATGCACAGTGCTTTTACTTTCTCTTTGCAGTTTGCATTTTATTGTTTTTGATACTGAGGTTGCTCATGACATCTTGAAGGTATGGGATGGGCCTGTTGAGAGCAGCATACTTCTCAAAGAATGGAGTGGCTCGGCTCTTCCAGAGGATATCCACAGCACTTTCAACTCATTAACACTACAATTCGACAGTGATTTCTTCATCAGCAAATCAGGCTTCTCCATTCAGTTTTCAAGTATGTAAATATTTCTCTTCTCAAATATAATGATTTCATACCCTATTTATACACATTATTCCTATACTTATTAACTCTTTCTCATATTGCAGCTTCCTCAGTCTTTAGAAGAAAAGAGATTATATTATTTTAATTATGTTATGTGTTTATGCAAACGAATACAACCAGGGAGAATTTTTGGATTTGCTTTGAATGTTTTAGGTTTTTTTATTCCTTGTTTTCTACAGCAACTGCATACCTAGCGTTATCTAATTAGCATTATTTAACAAGTCAAAATGGGTCTGTACATACAGAACTTTTCTTCAGCACCAATAGTTTTAAATATTCCCACCAGTGCTACCTAATAATGTATTATTCCATGTTTCTAGTTCATGTTGGTTGGATTTTTTTTTTTCTCAAAACATTGGCTGCATGATGCATGATTTCTATGACCTAAACCGTTCTTTGTATGATTAAGCTAAAGAATAAAGCACACCTTACCATATTGAAATACACTTAAAAATTTACTATTAAACTAATCAAATTGATCTTTGGGTATAAGGCAAAAGCTTCTCTGTGTTATAGAGAAGTTATGATCAACATTGTACAAGTGATCAATATTTTAAAACTGAGTATGTGGAGTTTTTCTATGTTATTTTGACTTAAAGACTGGGGTTAGGATACAGGAGACTGTATCATTGTCCTTGATTCAGTCATTGCATCCTTAAATGGCTAGATACAGTGCATGCATGTCTGATCAAGATATAGGAAAATTATGAATTAATGTGTGCGAGTAGAAGTATTGTTCTCCATAGATGATGTCATTCAGAAGTAAAGGGTTCTAATCAGCTTTCAGTCATTATTATTTGCATAAAGATATAAACTTGGAAGGTTTCCTAGTCTCTAAATAATGCATTTTACATTTACCTATTTACTTCCTTTTCCTGGATTTTTCTGAATGCTGTATCCACCTCCCCCAAAACACTCTTTCATCAGCCTAAAAAACCTCGTTAAAAGTATGTAAAATGAATTAAAGACAAAGAGCAGAAAAAATGTTTCTAAAATTTCTCACCAGTGTGCTATATAATATGCTGCTTTCAATGTTTTTTGAAAAACAGAATAAGTTTTACAATTGTGGAGATAAAAGTGGGGATTTTTCCCTGCCAGGGTCAGGATTAGCAAACACATTTAAGGTTGTATTATGTGAAAATAATTTTATGCACAGATTTTGAAAGGACAGAAATATTTAAGCAGTTCAGTTTACCAACACATTCCTTAACCTTCAGTGGTACTAATAGTAAGTAGAAGACAATTGAATGCTTTAAGAGAGAATAACCGTTTTTCCCATCCTAGTATAATATCTGATGGACGCACTGAGTGATCATGCTGACAATTGCAGAGTATGACTTACTGGAATTAATTGGAATTAGTGATGAAGAGCTGAGTGCTCAGGTGTAGGGAAAATAGTTTCATTAACTCTACTTGACAAGTGGAATGTGTTACTAATATTTTAATTGTAAGGAGTAAAAAAACAAGATTTAAGGAATATGTTAAAGTAAATGTTTAGTTATTAGATTTAAAAATCAGAGTCTAGTTTATTTAGTCTCCTTGAGGCAATGAGCAGACCACTGTGGCCTTGATATGTAAAGGATTTAAAGTAATTAATCTATGGCTAAGTGGGAATCTTTACATGCTTTAGTATTCATCACGTGTTCAAACTGTCAGACAGTTTGTAGCAAAGCTGCACAGAATATTGACATTTCAGTACTTCAGTAGTTTGTAACTCAGTATATAAAAGATTTCTGAATTGCTCAAACTGGGGTTTTTTTGGCAATTGCAGAAGATGTAAACATTTTGTTACAAGTTATATGAAGGTAATTGGTGAAGTTTTCTGTCTTTGTGCCATGTGAAGGATTTTCAAGTGTTGCATCTGTTAATGAGTATGTCATTTAACTGTTAATTATAATTGAAGAAGTAAATTTCAGGTTCAGAATTGCACAGAATTGGAAAACCTTCAATAATGCAGCTTGCGTATTGGATTATGCAATTGGGATGAGTGTCTGCATCCATGAACATCCCTTTATGGTATCATATAAAGGATATACATTTCAGAGTATCAGGTCAAATGAGAAACTTAAAACAATAAAGTGCTAATTTTCATCTGGAGAATTTGTTTCACTGTGCTGTGAATGTGCTAATTAGTCTCTATACTTTGCACTCTAGAATGCTGTAACTGCCTCTGACTAAAAAAGAGGTGCTGTGAAAGGGTAGTGTGAGGTAGATCAGAAAATATCACCTATAAATTACTTACTGTTGATTGTAAATGTAATTAGAGACATTTTAATGAAAAAAAATATAATTGGCTGAATCTTGCAAAATGTTTGAATGTTAAAGTGCCCTGTCTTGCCCACTCAGCTCAGCATGTAGAGCATGAGGACATGAACTGACAAGAGTGATTATGTTAATTGTAATCAGTCTAATGCTTTTCATTAAAACCTAATTGCCATTTAGTTGTGCATAAAAGGACAAAAAATGAAGTTCAGTGTACAAAACTGACCTTTACTCTGGGGGTTAAATACATTTAAGCTATGTATTACAAGCCAGGGATGTCGACCAGCTCCTTCTGGCACAAGGGTATAGGCAGATTTGGTATTTGGCTTCTTTATTGCAAAGGAGCAAAGTTACTGGCAGAAAAAACTTCTTTCATAAGTTAACCATTAAAAAAGTGCTATCTAACCTAGCTTAATTCTGTTGTACATATCTAAGGTAAATGGGATAAATTTCCATCTGAAGTTGCCTTTTTCTTCTTATCAGCTACGGGTCTAGATATACTAATAGTAATTTTCAAACTTTTGAATATTGAAGGACAGATGAAACGAATCCTATCTGTCTTTTCACAGGTGTCTAGTTTCCTTTGAGATGCCATAAAGTATGCTGGCTAGTCTCCATCTGCCACTGCAGAAGGTCACACAACCATAAGTTCTCACTCCTATCTTCAGTCCTGTGCTGATACCTTGGATACGATAAGGCATCTGAAATGAGACTAGTCACCTACGTTGAAGCAGATCAATCTTGCCCTGAATGTTTAATCTTCATCTCCTCTAGACTTCTGAAAGCACTTGGATCCTAGGCTAATGAATGGTCCATTGCTTTTATTGACTTGAAGTTTATTTTATTGAGAGTTTTTATTTCTAACTCTATAATTTTTTTTTACTTGATATTTAACAAAAACAATAGAAGTGACAGATGATGGGAACAGCACTGGTAGTTTCTAGTCATACTGTCGTTCTTACAGGCTCTGATAGCCTTAGTTGAAAAATACCTAATATTAGTTCTACCCTTACAGTCTATCCTTTTTTTCTTCGGCTAAATTCTCAGCTGTTGTAACTTAAGAGAACTGTATTCTTTTCTTCAAATAAATGATGAATTTATAGTTCTTTAGGTGCTTTTACAGATTTTGGTCCTCAAGGCAAATCATACATCAAAGGATTTTATTCACAGTCTTCTTAAAATTTGAAAAAAATACCCTTATAATTTTTTTGGAGATGTCTGCCTTTTCTAGAGTCAGACCTATCTATGATAATTTTCTATGCCTAACTCTGGTTCTGCAGCATTGTTAATTTCTCTTAGTTATAGTATTCTGTAAGCATACATTTTAATTAAAAATGTGCCTATCTCTGCTTTCATATGAACAGAGATGTGATCTTTTTTTTTGTTAGTATAAAACAACTGTCAAGATGTTAATAATGTAGCAAAGTGCTTTTTCTCAATTTATTTTAATATTTCTGTCTTATTAGAAGAACTTCAGACACTAATATTGTTAAAAGCAAAGATGCAAAATGAAGGCATTTGTATAGTTGGTTGTCCACTTTTGATTTTTCTGTTGTTTGCTTGCTTTCTCAATATTTTTAAATTTTGCTCTTGAAGTATATGCAGAGATAAGCAATGATGAGTAAAGATGCCTGACTAAATCTTTAATTTAACAACATAAGTTACCAATTATGATAATACAAATAGGCAACTTACACCAATTATAATTAGAACAATTATTTGGAAATTATTCTGTCAGATGTTGAGACATCTGTTGACAACTTACTTCCTCTGTCAAAAGCTTAGCTATCAGCTGTTTGGTTGTTCCTAATGGCATTGGGCTTAATCTCACAAATCTGTTTAAGCAATGATTTCTGCTTTTGTCCAGCTTTGCAATTCCATTTGATCATTTGTTTGTCTGCAGCAACTTTTACGGTAACTGTCACCTATCTTGACCTGAGTACTGTTGTCTTGAAAATTGTTCCTTTATTGTTGAAATATCTTTTAATCACTTGCCTAATGGCCTAAGGTGACACAATTGAGTAGTATAAGTGTTTCCATGACAGAATCTTCATTGCTAGAATTCATCATGCAATTGTTCCAGATTGGTTCACAATTAAGTTTTTGGGAAAAGGGGGCTAAGCAGAAAAATATATTTTAAAATAAATTTATAATGTGTAATGGATAATCACATATCTGCCTTACTAACTAAATAAATTTTGAGTTCAATAAAAATGAAATCCATTAAGACATCCCTTGTTAAAATAAAAATAAAAGGACACAAGACACAAGAATTCAACTGTTTTCAAGTCTGTAACCTAATAATTTCACAGTTCACTGTTTTTTGCTGTCTGTGATGTTATAAATGTTACATTTCATGCTCACAAGTACATGGTGATGAAACCATTGTAATGAAGCTGTCATTGCGCTCCTATCCATCATCTAATCCATGGCCTGGGGAAGGCATCCTCAGCCTCATAGGGGGTAGCAGTCCTTCATTTGGTTCCTGTGGAACTAAGCAAAAATGAATCTTGTAGGTTGCTTTGGTGGTTATATCTAAACTTAAAAGCTTTTGTACTCCAGACTTTAATAAAGAGGCTGCATTGGCATTTCGGTTTCTTTTCCCTTTACATTCTCGGACAATACATGACATTTAAATATGTTGTTGATGCTAATTTGCACAGTACTTAGTCTGTACATTTACACATGTTACGTGAGTTACTTTTTAGAGAACTAACATTATACTTTGACGTTTTGAAATGTTAGTCTGAAATCACTGCAAATCCTACATACGTCTCAGCTTTGATATGCAAAATTCCTTTTCAGGCTTATTATTATGCAAACATAATGCACTAAACAAGGGAAGCTTGTGCAATTTAAAAGCCTGGAAAAGTCTATATTGTTTCTATAACCATGTGGACTAGAAAAGAAATATAGCACAGCACTACAGCAAGTGGCTTACATGATTGTTACCACAGACGTAGTGAAAATTATATGGATGAAGGCGATGTTTTTATTTCCTTGAGGTATAAAAGAATACAAGCTAAAAATTACATAAAAAATAAAAAAGAGTAAAAGATAAATTAGCCAAAAATCTAACATTTTGCTCACAGGTCTACAGACACGCAAATACACAGTGTCATATTCTCAAAAGCAGTCTCCCATCGATTTTCAGTTCAATTTCAAATCAACTTTGAAATATAATTTGAGGACCAAATACAAAGTAAAATCTAAAATGGGATTGTGAAAGATTCTTGAATTAGAAACAGGGAGGCTTAACACAGTGGCTGTCTACATATGGAGGTCTGAAAACTCCTTAGCAATCTGTGGTTTTCCCAGCTGTCTGTTCTTCTGGAACCTACCTCTAAGTTCCGTCTTTAATGCACACAGAAGCTTGTTCCACTCTGAGCAGATGAGACAGTAAGAGATGGGAAATCTGTACAGAGAATTACTCTGTAACTCACTGAGTATCATCTAAGCTTAAGGCTTAGAGCACCTATGCAAAAGCTGAGAAGCAGCAATTACTTATTTTCCAACTTAGTGGCGTTCACATCTCATCTCCTGGCTATGCCATTTTAGGAACCTAAGTTTTCTCAGTTAATTTTTAAAAGTCTAACTATGTAATTTAATTTGATTTTGCATCCTTGAGCCTAAAAGGTAGTTATTGCTTTCCTTGTTTTACAATGCGTATGTTTTACTTGTTAAATGTTATGAAAGAAGAGCAGTGACAGAAAGCTGGTGAATTTTAGTTTCTGGATTACTAATAAATGCATATGACCTCTATACACTTCAGGTATTTGCAAAATACCAAATGAAGCAATATCAGACTTGTAATTTTCATGCAGTTACAGAGTCTCTTGGGATTCTTGAGAAGTAAAACACTTGGAAAGGAGGCAAGTTGAAAAGTTGACAGTCTGCCTAAATGTTCACTTTACTAGATGACACATCAGTGCATAAATGTCTGATGTTCTATTTAATTAGGATCAAGTGTATTTGGCACTATAAAAAGGCTGTTGGTTTCAAATACATAAAATAACTTCTGAGGCTACAAGACCAAAAATGTAAAGAATATTTTTTTTTTTAATGAAATACCTGTGATAATTTTTAAGATTTAGAACTTTGTATATAAGAAATGGAGATTAACAGTGAAATTAATATTAGAAGGCATCGGTCCTTTCTAATGGATGGATACTTGACACAGTTAAAATAGAGAAAGTGTTGTTTGCTGAGATATTATATAGCATAACCTTTTAAGAAGAAAATGAATCTATTCAGAGATACGTTTAAAAAAACCAGTTAATGACAGAGATAGGCTAGTGCTCATTTACTTGAAAGAATTGCAAGTTTTAACAGATATGCACTAGAGCGATCCCTTGTTCAGAGCTGTTGTTGTCTGTCAAATCAGGAAAAACTTCTCTGAGTTCATGACCATGCTTTCATTCCCTTGTGGCCAAACATACTTTTAGTAAACTGCACTGCTCTGGGGTGTCAGGTAAGTTGTCAGAGTGGTGCCTGGGGAATGCTTACACAGTAGTCATTAGTAGTGACAGCTATTACTTTAATTCCTAGTGGAAAAAAGTCCACCACGGTTAAAAAACCTGCCATATCTTTCACTTCATTTATATATAAAAACGATCCAAAGTATGAGATCTATTGTTTTGGAATGGAAACAAGGACAAAAAACTATGAATAATAAAATGTTAAACAAAGTTTCTGTGTTTCTAGTGTGTTAATTATAATAATCCACAAATTCTCCCATAAAGATATTTTACAATTTCTGCGATTTATCTGTGACCACCCATTTGCTAGAACATTCATAAAACCGCTTTAAGTGTCTGAAATGGTTGTTTCTTATTTTACTC